>JASVEL010012648.1:0-117558 GCA_032618575.1 Nicotiana noctiflora | reverse complement strand
TACTCATTTACGGTATTATTTCAAGAATCTATATCAATTACTAACACCCAAAACATGGAATATTGAGATGAAATTTGAGGGTTTTGTCTACACTTTTAAAAAGAGGTTATTTTGAGTAGTTAAGTACCGAATTGAAAATAATTTTGGAATCTAATCATATATTTGGACTCGATAGGTTATGGTCATCGAATTTTGATATTGGTTCCAAATTCGGGCACACAGGATCAAGTTGACTTTTATTGGCTTTTTGGGAATTTTTCAAAAATCAAAATTTTATGGATTGGGATTGATTCCTATAGCATTGGTTAACTTTATTAGATGATGTTTGGCTTGGATTCACATAGTTGGATGGCTAGAACGGGGTTTTAACGTGACTTGAGGTTGAAGACTGATAGGATATAAGGATCCACCAAACTCTTTAGAGAACCAGGTTTTCTTTCAGATTCAACAGTACATACACACATCAATAAATAAATGGCAAGAGGAATTTTACGTAAAAAAATTCTAGCTCAACGGGATTAAAAATCATGACCTACCTTTGTGGATTTCAACTTCACTATTGAGCAACTTTTAGATTTCAACCTATCCAACCTAGGAATTAACCTCTTAATCCTTCACTAACTTGCAATACTCTATTACAAGACACTTTGTAATAACTCTATTACAAAGAATTTACAACATGACTAACTCTAGCCAAGACTCAAACACACTGGTTTAAAATATATAAAATGGTTCCTATATAATGCTTATAAATAAACAAGATAGGAATTACAATTAAAGAACTATTATAAAGTTACAACTCAACTAAGGACATACAATAACTCTATGTGGGAACTGGTCAGTAGTTGTTTTATTCTTTGTTCTTGAAGTACTTGAAACTTGCTTGCCGGATGATCACGTGAAAATCAGCTTCTAAAAAATGTTCAGGTGTTGTTTTACCTCCCTTGAATGAATATATACATGTGTGACATCTCTCACAATGATGTAACCAAGGTAGGTAGAAAAACTTCCTTGGAAAGTTGACTGCAATACTGTTCCTGCACTGTAGCGTGTGAAGGCATCAACTTTCCAGCTGGAAAGTTGACTTCGTGCAATCTCCTCGGAACTGGTAAGGACCTATTCCCTCAGCTGTTCCTTCCACTCTAAAGAGTTGAATCAGTGCAATTATTTGTCATTCCCCCTTAATCAGTGCAATTATTCTTCCCCCTTTGACATCTCTATATAGTAAATTTGTTAGACCATCAAAACATAAAGTAAATACTTATGACCAAAGTAATTGTAACTTATCAATTTACCCCTTTTTGATGATGAAAAACTCATAATTGAAAATCCCAAAAAGAGCTACATAGAACCAGAGTGTGAACTAAAAAGACCTTAAGTTTCCCCCTTCCACTCTAAAGAGTTGAATCAGTGCAATTATTTGTCATTCCCCCTTAATCAGTGCAATTATTCTTCCCCCTTTGACATCATAAAAAGATCAGATTCAGGTAAGCAAGAAGAAAGTCTAGTTTGAATTAACTCATGCCACTTATGTGCACACAATCATGATTAAGAACAGATCATAAAAGCACATTATAAACAACAAGAAGGGAAAATCTTGCATTAACATAGTTTTGGATTTTACAGCAGGAGCAGAGTCAATGTTACTACAGCATCCACAAATTAGAACAATTAACAAAACTACCACAAGTTATCATCATAAAAACTAACACGGAGAGACTAGACACTAAGGGGACATAAGTTAAGAAGCACTAGGAGGAGAAGGTCTGAAAGTAGAGGAAATTGTTTGAAGGACTAAATCCATTCGAGTGTCGACGCCCCCTTTTTCTAAAGCGAAATCGGGTTCACGATATTCGGGAAGACAACTCTTTTCCCACTTTAAGAATTAGGTTTTTGAGAGTTTGGAGAGTCAAGACCTAATGATTATAGTGTATTAGGATACTTTTTAGAGAAAATTAAAGATGAAAACCAGAGTTCGGTTAAGGGCTTGAAATTATCTCGAGGGGAATGTGTTAGGCACCCCTCAAGATCCACTAGTGTGGTCTCGGTCATGCTAAATATGGGAAAATCATTACAAATAGAAGTGTGAAAAGGATTTGTTGTTGTTGTTATTGATCCCTTGCCGGGACTTAGTATCATTTGGGTTATTACCTTGCCAGGATTGGTTGTGTATTGTGTTGAAATAAACTGAGATCGTGTGGCATGCCGACCACTTACATATTATAAGATGGGATCGTGTGGCATGCCGACCACTTACATATTATAAACTAGGATCGTGTGGCACGCCGACCACTTACATATTATAAAGTGGGATCGTGTGGCATGCCGACCACTTACATATTATAAACTGGGATCGTATGGCACGCCGACCACTTACATGTTATAAATTGGGATCGTGTGGCACGCCGTCCACTTACGTATTACAGCTTGGTGTTTTGTGTTTGTATGCGAAAATTCTTGGTTTTATTGTGCAGTTATACTTCTTTGCGGATAATTTCTATACTTGACTGTGGTGTATCCCTCAGTGTGTCCCTCCCCCTTTTTACTGCTTAAGTTGGTATATATGTATATGGAATTGCACAGGTTTATGTGAGTGTCTGGTCCTAGCCTTGTCACTATTTCGCCGAGATAGGTCGGGCACTTACCAGCACATGGGGTCGGATTGTGCTGATACTACACTTCTGTGCATTTTTGCACAGGCCCAGGTTTTGAGCAGCAACAGTAGCAGTAGTTCACTAGCAGGATTGTCATACTTTCGAGACTAAGGTAGCTTGCAGGCGTCCGCAGGCTCGGCGTCTCTTCTCATAGTTTTTATTATTGTTGTAGTCTCATTGTTTTGAGACAGACGGTTATTATTTACTTATTTCAGACCATTATGTGTAGTTATTCTTAGTAGTTCGTGAGTTTGTAACTCCACATCTTGGGTAGAAGATTTATGTTGAGTATCTCACACTTATATTAAATTTTTATGAAAAAGACTTCCACAGTTAAAGTTATTCTTAATATTGTTGTTATAAAATTGAGGACATGATGTTTATGTAAATGCAAAGATGGTGAATAAACTGGCTGTGGTAGGCATGAGAAGAGGTAGAGGAAGACCTAAGAAGTATTGGGGAGAGGTGATAAGGCAGGACTTAGTGCATCTTAGGATTACCGAGGACATGGCCCTTGATAGGGGATTGTGGAAGTCGAACATTAAAGTTGTAGGTTAGGGGGAAGTTGTGGATAATTCCACAACGCACTAGAGTGAGACTAGCTAGTTAGGAGGTAATAGTAGGAGGTTACTGATCAGCTACCGATACATGGAGTTATTTGTTCGATATTAGTATTCCTTTCATCTATTTCGTATTTTTTATATTTCTTATATTGCTGCTATTGTGTTATTTTGTGTTATGTTATGTATTTTATTTTATTTTTTAGTATGAGTCTATTGATAGTACTAACTTATAGTCTCTCTTGTTGATGTCTTGAGCCGAGGGTCTCCTGGAAACACCCTCTCTGCCCTCGGGGTAGGAGTAAGGTCTGCGTACATATTACCCTCTCCAGACCCCACTTGTGGGATTATACCGGGTTGTTGTTGTTGTCCTATACTTGTGAGCACGTGATTTTTGCTAACGTCACCACATCAATCACCATTATCCATCACTGTTAATAGTTACTATCACCATCAATCACCACTGTTAACTACTACTATCATCCATCATCTACTACCCATAATTACCACTATCAACCAACATTACCACCAGCCACTACCCAGTAAACACCCACAACTACCGTTGTTAGCTATCATTACTATCCACCACCATATAATTTTTAATTTTTTATAATATAGTACTATTTGATTTGAATTTATACTTATTTTTTTTTTAATAAAACAACAAGTTTTACATTTAGCGGTAGAGAAAACAAAACTAAATTTTCATACATAATAAATTAATAATACTTCAATATTCAAATTAATCTAGCATTAAAACATTAAGCATAAATACGTCTAATAATTTTAAAATAATACAAATTGTCTCAAATCAACTTACAAGACGAACTTCTAGAGTACGCTCAAGACAACTCTTGATATGCCTCCTTAAAGAGGCAGTGTCACACATTGGACGATGATTTATGACTACACCACAGTTCTTGCACTTTAATTCGACAAAAAAAAAAAGAAATTGGAACTTGATGGAAATAGATATCGATCCATTTGTATGTGCTTCCCCTTATTACTTACTGTTATGGCTGCCGTCTTCCTCGTTAAATTATTAAGGCATAACTAGTTAAAACATTTGGAAAGTGATTTATTTTTAAATTGGGACATAATCATGTGGGAAATGAAAAACATTGGGAGGAAGCTTTTTATTTATCTTTTATATCCTCACATCTACAGGCACACAGCACATCAATCATGATACTATATTTAGCAGAATGAATTGACTTTAACTCTGAGTTTGGTGCATTTTTTCAAAAACATTTTTAGAGGCTATTTGGCTGAGAGTATAAGCTAGTCAAACTGATTTATATAAATAATCCCAAAAGAAGAAGACCTCAGCCCGTATGTAGTTGAAATTGGACCAGGAGGACAGTTCCCCGAAGCACTGGTCCGAAAGATTTGGAGCGAATGTCAGCTTATAAGCACTTTAGGTTTGACCAAAATATTTATTATTCTATCCCTAAAATACTTTTTTTAGAATAAAATTCGTCGTATACACAGTTCTTTAACTGCTTATTATTAATTTCAGCACTTTTATCCAAATACGTAACTGTTTATTTTTTAAATCAGCTTCAACACTTAATGCTTATCAGTTACACTAAATCAGCTAAGCCAAACGGGCTCGTAATCACACGTCATGAGGAGAGTATGAGGTTGTACATTATAAAATGCACAAGTACATTGACTTTATAATTTGGAAGCAGAAGAAAGATAGCTGAAACACCATTCTCTACATGTGAAACTTAATAGTGATGAAAATTGTATAGGGTAAAATTGTGAGGCATTAGAAGTAGTGCAGTCCATTTGATATATAGAGCCCTAATATTAGGCAATGGTGGGTCAGACCCTAAAATATGGACATTATAAAGTACATTAGAAGACGGAAAAGACTGTTATATGGATCAAAATGCTAATGTTTCAATATAATATTAATTGAGAAGCTAACCAAGCTAGCTCATAATAAAGTAAATCAGAGTTTGGAATTAGGATGATCTCTTGGAGGTACAAATTTCTATGGAATTATTTTATAGCATCATTCTACCTTGTTAAATATTATAAGTTGTTATCCTTATTGTATGTGTGTATGTAATTGTTGTTTAACAAGTAGGTATTAGAAAGTTTATTTATCTAATCGATTTGAATATTATGTTGTTCATTAAAGGAAAATAAAACACTCTTATCGAACTTTCCTTCTCTCATGGACTCAGAATGAAACCTTTAATTAATGTTGAACAATTTCAACCAATTACTATATCCTTTTGCTCATTGTACTTGGTGGGCGTTTGGACCTAGGAATTGTAAAATTCTTAAAAAAAAAGTGAGTTTAAGTGAAAATGGTATTTGAAAATTAATGTTGTGTTTGAACGCAGAAGAGGCTAATTTAGTGGTGCACGTGCACCCATCCTACTTGATAGATTATATGTATTTCCTGTACACTTTTTTGACAAGATTTGCTATGCAGATGGCACCCATGGTCAAAGCAACGGGTTTGGTGCCTAGGTCAGATGGGCACACAAGAAGTTTTTAATTTAAGCTCTTCCTTTCTTCTCCTGTTTTCATTCTATGTTTTCTACTCTTCTTTTTTGCTCCTTTCTCGTTTTCCTTTACTTTCTCATCTTGATTCTTGACATCATTACCAATCCGATTAATCTCCAAACTTTCATGGTAAATAACAAATTAATGATTCGAATATTAGGTACTATTAATTTTACTCGTGTGATTTATATCTCTTGCCACTCGTGTGATTTATATTGTCTTTGTTTTTACTTAGTTTCTTTTACGTTGCTGTCGAATAGTGATGGAACTATACTCTAGCTATTTTTTATATATTTTTTAATTTATCACTCTTTAAACAGTTAAAATATCTAGAAACTTTTGGTAAGTCATATAAAAGAACATATGCTATTACATTCTACTTGTACAAGTGAATATTATATGGCATTTACAAAAAATACCGAAAATTAACTGAACCGTACCGATACCGAAGTGAAACCGACATGATTGAGACGGTTTTAAAAAGTCTAATTTTGGTTATACATAATAGAATAATCGAAAAATTGGTATGGTACAAATTTTATAAAATACCCGTTCGAACCGAATTATTGACACCCCTAATGGTGCACCCATGGTCTAAAAATTCTGGATATGCCTTTGTTTGGACATGAATATAATTTTGGGTTATTTTTGAAGTTTTGTGAGTATACTGAGTGAAAATTTTGAACAACACTTTTTGAAGTTTTTACAATTTTTGAAAAATTCCAAATTCACGTTCAAATGAAATTGTCACGACCCAAATTACCAAATACTGATTCGTAAAAAAGTTAAAATTATTTTTGAAAAGCAGTAAAAAAAATCTTATGTCCAAACGAGCTCTTAATTGTTAAAACGGAAAAAGGTTCAAAATGCTCCTAAATTATTGAAAAAGGTAAAAATTATCCTACATCCACCTATTGGGCTAAAAATTACCCCCTCCGGTCCAAATATGCCATTTGACCATTAAGTCAATGCTGAATTAAAAATAATTATTATTTTTTTTGTAAAACTTAAAAAAAAATATTTTACAAAATATTTATATTTTTTAAACTAATGCACCAGTAGTCCACTAATTTAGTAAAATCTTTTTCTTTTTCAATTTTTACAAAAATTCAGATTTTACAAAAAAAAAAAGGTCAAAAATTTTCAAAGCATTTTTTGTAAAAACTAAAACAATTGTGAAAACAGAAAAATTGATTTTAATAAAATACTTTCATTTTGCAAAAACTGAAAAAAAAATATTTTCAACAAAATATTTTAGTTTTTGAAATATATATATAAATATTTTTTTCTTTTTTTAAAAAGAAAATATTTTTTCTTTAAACGAAAAACCAAAAACGAAAATAAAACAAAATACTTTAAAAAATTGAAAAAAAAAGAAAAAAAAAGTTTTTGTAAAACGAAAATATTTAATCTTTTTGTAAAAACTGAATTGTTTTTCGTAAAAACCGAAAAAAATGACTTTACTAAATTAGTGGATTATTGGTGCATAGTTTAAAAAATATTAATATTTTATAACTTTTTTTTTATTGTTTTACAAAAAAAATATATTAATTATTTTTAATTTAGCATTGAACTAACGATCAACGGGTATAAATTAACAAAAAAAGTGAATGTAGAGGTATCATTAGCCCAATAAATAAATAAAATATATTTTTAAATATTTTTCAATAGTTTAAGAATATTTTGAAGTTAAAAGGAGAGACATACTTATGCGCAGTTAGAAAAAGCTTTTGTGGCCCATAGAATTTAGAAAGATGGCCTAAAAAGTGATTTCTCTGGGGTCTATATGTTTATTTAGTCGTCTTAATTCGTCTGTTTTGATTCTGCCAACTCCAATCACAGGAACCACGTTTTAATTCTCTAGATGGCTATTTATTACGTGTTATGTGTTGTGATCGACATTTATGATGAGAATTTAAGATTTTATCCCAAGAAACTTTATCTTAACTAAAATTCTTCTATTCGTTATTTATTTTATAATAATGATTTGTATCAATATGCGTAAGGAGTATAAATACACTTGTAGGGTATACCCCGACGCTCAATTACCCAAAACGGATAAAATAACATAAGGGAAGGAGTTTTTCCAATTTAAGGACAATCGGTTCGGTATTTTATTAGAGATTAATCAGAGTCGCCACTTGGGAATGACAATGGTGTCCCAAGTCACCGGTTAATCCCGAATCCGAGGAATTTTGACTCTTAAAATGTCCGCGAAGCAGAGGTCCGGATAAGGAACTCTGTTAACCCGGGAGAAGGTGTTAGGCACTCCCGGATTCCGTGGTTTTAGCACGGTCGCTCAACTGCAATTTTTGTTTTTATCTGATTTCTTTATATATTTTAACTATGTGCTTTTAATGTTCCGCTTTTCAATTTTAGAAGAATTGCGACGTCACGAAAATACATTTCGAGTCACACCGCAACCGGTACGCCTGTGACTTTAATGTATTTCAGTTTCGCCGAGAGTAAGATTTGGGTCACATAAATGCGCACCCGTATTTGAGAATGTACATTATTAATCGCCTAAAGTATCTTTGTCTTATTAACTTTGGGAAAGACCGTGAAATTTGCTAAACGGTCCTTCCAAATCTAAATATTTTATAGTAATTAATTAAGATCAAAAAGCTCAGGTGCATTCCAGGGGGATTTTGCCGTGGCAGCATCCTCACACTCAGGAACACCAACATCTTTTCCATGTGCTTTTGCACCAAGAGCTTGAAAAAGCAAGTTATCCTTTAAGCCGTTACCCATTGGCCAAACAACTGGAGGCCTCCCGGGATAACCTTCATTAGGTGCAAGAGAAGCATGATAGTCACTGCAGTAGTCTTGAGACTTCTAACACCAGTCTGTCCCCATTGCAGGTCGGGGGCAATCCCAGAGTGCACATTTCGGACCCAGGAAAGCAGACGCTGGAGGACTAATATGAATAGGAGGCAAAGCATCCTCTAGGCAAAGATTTAAAGCATCAAATCCAAGTAAGTACTGCTGATCGTATTCTTGATGCAAATCAAACATACTGAAACTAATTCGAGCAAATCCAAACAATAGCAATCAATAAGGTGAAGCAACCATAATTGACGTTCAACCGGATATCGAGACTACAAGCATAAGAAAACATACCCCGATTCGAACCGAAACTGCCGCGAATTGGACTTTTTACCTTCGATTAATGAGAATTCCAACAGTTACAAGGGCATCAATAAACCACAGCCCCAATCAAATCCAAAACAGCAATCAAAATCGTCTGAAGCTGTGAACCACCATACCGAACCTCGACAAACAATGACGACCCACGACCTCGAACCAACCCGAACGCAAAATAGCTCGACACTCCCAGCGACCTCAAATCAGAACTGCAATTTGAACCCACGAACAGAAACTCCAAAACTTCGAACAATCACCTCAGCTCGACGTCTCCGGCAACCTCGAATTTGTTCGAACAAGCTAATTGAAATCAAACAAACAGTACAATGCCCAAATGAAAACGAGAATGCAAATGGTAGAGCTCAACAACATCAAATCCAGTAGCAAGAGCAGAAACGAACGACCTTGAATCGCAGCGAAATCTCGAACAATCCTAGACTCTTCTTGCGGGAATTTAAGATCTGAGTTTAGTTGGTCCAAGGACTGATTTACAGTTGGGTTTTGTTGGATTATTTACATGATTTTAATGGAGAGAAACGGACCACCTTTGAGGAGAAAAATACTAGGTGTTTGTGGTGATGAAGAGCTACTGATGAGGCCTTGTTTGTTTTTCAAGGGTTAGCCATGACAATGGCTCTTGAAGAAGGACGAGAACAGGGAAGTCTAAAAAATCTTCAGCCCCCCTCTGTTTGTTATTTTCGCCCAGGAGCTCCCCTTCTGTTGTGTGCCTCTCTCTTTGTTATGGAAGCCGATGAGTGAAGGATAGAGACACGCTATTTGCGTGTCTCTTTTTTATTTCCTTTGTTTTTTTTTTAATTTATTTATTGCTTTATTTTATGACTTTATTAAATTGTTAAATTAATTAATTCCTAAAATTTATTTGATATCTATTTTATAGTAATTCTCAATTAAAACATTAAGATGCTATTTTTATTTTTCTTTAATTGTTCTAAAATGAATTAATACCTACTAGCAAAATTAATTTCCTAAATGCAAATGCATATTTTTTTGTATTTTTTTATATGAATTTTCATGCAAATAATTAATACGAATTGTAAAAATAAGGAAAAATTATTTATTTTGAATTTATGGGAATAACTCATATGTAGGGTAAAAATCACGTGCTCACGGCTGGCCCTCTTTGCTCGGGAACACGAAGAGTTTCCGTGCAAAGATAAGTGAGCAACTATGAACGATTTTTACCCGTTCGAGTATTCCGTTGTGAAGCATTTTGAAAAGCTTTGACCGCACCCTGCTTCAGAGGTTGCCTACATATCCTGGGCTAAACAGGAATCAGGTCGGTGTAGTTCGGGAGTGATGGAGTATCGAGGTTGAGAGTCGAGGTTTCGTCCGAGGCTCCGGTCCGCTGTCCTGTTATTACATCAAAATTGAAGAAAGACTAACTAAACCTATCAGCTACGAGTTACAAAATTCCTATCTATGAGTCTTCCGAAGCTTGATCTTGAGTTGGTTGGTGCTTCATGCGGACCCTGATCTGAATCTTGATGCTTGTTAGCCGCAGGTGTTGGTTCAATCTTCTTCGGCTTTTGGATCAAGTCCGGACATATAGTGCTCGTGATTTTTTTTCAGGTGGCCTCCTAGTTGCTGAGCCTTGACTTGTATTTCTCTTTCACTGGCATTCTTGTTATTGCCTCGACTTGTTCAACTTCTCTTCACCGACATTCTTGTTCTTGCCTTGACTTGTTCAAACATTCTTCAATATGAAGTATTCGTCCATTCTCCAGGTGGACCTCTGCTTATGACAAAATAAACAACCAAAGAAAGATTTTTCTGCCCCAGTATGGTGACTGGGCACATCATGTTATTGAATATCACAATTTCATCATCAGTTTTTCATTTTCCAGGTGGACCTCTGCTTGTGACAAAATAAACAACCAAAGAAAGATTTTTCTGCCCCAGTATGGTGACTGGGCACATCATGTTATTGAATGTCCTAATTTTTCATTTTTTTTTCTTTTAAAATGCAGATATGCATGAAATGAAATGCAGAAAAATATTCCCGTGTTAGAAGGTGGGCGCCTAACAGAAATTAAACGTGCAATGCGATGCAAAAATATTCCCGTATTTGAAGGTGGGCACCTAACAGAAATTAAACGTGCAATGCGATGCAGAAATGTATTCCCGTATTTGAAGGTGGGCACCTAACAGAAATTAAACGTGCAATGCGATGCAGAAAAGTATTCCCGTATTTGAAGGTGGGCACCTAACAGAATTTAAACGTGCAAATGCAAATGCATTCCCGCAGCCTGAGGACTGGGGAGCGGATTTTAAAAGATGTTACCTTCCTCTTTTTGGTATTTTCTTTTACCAATTATCTCCTGCCCGTGAATTTCTTCACTTATTGGCGAACTTCTCTTTTTGGTGTTTTCTATTTTCCACATTGGTCACATTCACTTTAAAGTGAATAGTGACAATTTGTTCCTGCATGAAACAGAATTTATTAGATATAAACTGCCGGCAACTGGCATCTGCCGTCCCCGCTTCTTATTGCTTCCTTCTTTTGCTTTTTTCCTTTGCTGTGTAACTTTCAGCTGCTCATCTCTTGCTGACTCTTTTTGTATGTGAAACATTCATCAGACCAAGACTTTTATCTTGGGAGAAAGTTTCAACAGACTAAGATTGTATCTCACTGGACTATGTCCATTTCAATGTAATCTCGGGAGGATTATCCATCGGACTGAGTTTATGACTCCAGGAGATAATTCATCAGACTGGGTCCATTTGCAATTCAGACTTTCTTAAGCCTTTCAAATTCAACAAACTTTTCTTTCTTTTCAACTTCTTACCTTTCTTTCTTTTCAAACTTCTGATTTTACCTTTCAAATTATGCCTTTCCTTTTCGTTTCAAATTATGCCTTCATTTCTTTTTCCAACTTCTACTTTCATTGAATTCGGCCTTCCTTTTGTTTTCACATTTCATTATCTCTTTATCTTAGGTGAAAAATTCATCAGACCAAGACTTTTATCTTGGGAGAAAGATTCAACAGACTAAGATTGTTTCCTTTCGTCTTAGGTGAAAAATTCATCAGACCAAGACTTTTATCTTGGGAGAAAGATTCAACAGACTAAGATTGTTTCTTACTGGACTATGTCCATTTCAATGTAATCTCAGGAGGATTATCCATCGGACTGAGTTTATGACTCCAGGAGATAACTCTTCGGACTGGGTCCATTTGCAATTCAGACTTTCTTAAGTCTTTCAATTTCAAAAATCTTTCCTTTCTTTTTCGGCTTTTGCCATTTCTTTCTTTTCCAACTTCTGCTTTCATTGGCTTCTGCCTTCCTTTTGTTTTCACATTGCATTATCTCTTTATCTTAGGTGAAAAATTCATCAGACCAAGACTTTTATCTTGGGAGAAAGATTCAACAGACTAAGATTTTATCCACTTCATCTTAGGTGAAAAATTCATCGGACTAAGACTTTTGTCTTAGGAGAAAGTTTCAACAAACTAAGATTGTATCATTCTCCGATACTTGCTTCATTCACCTTTCAACTTGCCTTATTCATCTTCAAAAACAATTGTATTCACCTTCATGCTCTTCGGTGATTATCCGATGACAGAAAATTTTTTCCTGCTCCAGTTTGACAATATCTTTTGCTCCTGTTTCAAAGCAAAGAAAACTCTGTCGGTTTAAAAATGCGGTGGTTGGTTGTGGCCTTGAACTTCCCGCTTGAATGCTTGGCCTGTTCACCGACTATCCATTTTCACTTCTTCTTTGTTCAAAATCCGCCTCTCTTTAGGCATGTATGTTCTTCCATTCTTGACGGATCTCACAATTCCGATCTTGAAGTCTACGATTTCTTCAATGATTTCATTGGACAACCTTGGGGTGTTCCTTGACTGGCTCTTTCTTTTGTCAGAATACACTCCCATATTTCCATTTGTTATATTTTCCCCCGAGTTGGCACTTTGCCGACCTTTGCGTCTTGTACGCACCCCAAACATTTTTATTGTTGCCCGCTCCATTGCACATGTTGCTCTTTTGGCTTAAAGCACTGGCCTTGTCTTTTCCTGACTTACGACAATTGTCGTGTTGGCCAAATCCCATCTTGTGCAATTGGAAAGCTTGGTGGCAAATTTTGAAATCATTTCTATACTTGTTATGACCCGACAGACTCACTAAGATGGAGGGTAAAACAAGGTACAAAGGATAGAAAGAAAGGAAAACATAATTCCTAACAAGAAACCTACAGAAGAATGACCTATCGGATTTTGAATACCGACTCTAGCGACCTTGACATGCACTTTTGGCCTTCTCCGTATAGCAAAGTTGATGTTCAACTCTTGTTGCAAAGTTCTGCTGTGAAATCGGTCTTCAACACTTCATTTCTTTGATCCGATCCTTAGTCGACTTGTAGTGCCCATAGGGTTTTCACCATCAAGCCTCTCTCATTTGCTCTTTCTTTCTCTCGACTCACCGTCGCCTTACGGTGCCCGTGTGGGTTTTCACCGATAAGACTCTCTCATTTTGATTTCTCTCATCTTGGAGTCTCGTGGTGGTTCTCATCATCTTGAATTCTTCATTCTCCTTTGTTCGGACTGGAGTGTTGCCCTTGATGTGATTCACCTTTGCTCGTTTGACTCGGCATTTCTTGACGATTGGTCGGAAGGTCTTCCTTTGGACCGTAATGCAGGCTTTTGGATGGGATATAGAAAAAAGGATATAAAGGCTCAAATTATTTCAACGTGGGTTAAAGGATTACAACTTCCGGAATCTTATTTATTCGACAACCATAACTTCTGCCCCAGTTTCCTTGTTGGGGGATTTTTTTTGGATTTTTCCTTTATTGTGACTGAACCTCAGAGAGGCTGCCTACGTACCCTTTCGGGATCAAGTCAAACGTAGTTCAGACTACGTCCGTATTCATTGTTGCATCTTGACTTCTCCCGATTTTTCTTTTTCTTTTCTTTTTTTTTCTTCTTTTTTTTTCTTTTCTTTTCTCTTCTTTTTTTTTCTTTTTCTTTTATCTTTTTTTTCTTTCTTTCTTTTGTTTCTCCATTTGATTTCCCCGCTCAATCCTCAATTTTTGTTGTTGATTCCGAAAGAGGGTATGAAAGAAAATATAATAAGGCTCAAAGGGATATCAATGGATAAAGTGTTTGGATAGCCGAATAAAATGCCTTCGTCATTCCAATCTTCAAAACCTACCAAGTACAAACTACACAGTTAAACACCTTTGATTGATTCACATATTTGCCTTGATGACTCTCAGTGCCATTGGGCAACAATCCCGATACCACGAGCGGTTCCTTTAACCTTGGGGTACTCTTGCCTTTGGCTTTAAGCCGATGAAGCATGATGCATTTCCACGGCATTTCTTTATGTTACGCTTTCCCTAATGTTCACTTGATTCCGGCTTCACAGTATTCCAATATGTTTTTATTTCTTCCGAGTATCATTACATCTTCAACATTATTTCATTGACTTTTAAAATTAGGCTTAGAATTATGTGCATGTCATGTTGCTAAAGTCAGTATGAGAAGAAATACAAAGTGATCAGAAATGGAATGACTAGGAATGATGGGAAACAAAAAGTTGTATTAAACTGATGGGTTGAAATAAAAAGACGAACAACAAAACGAACAAACTAGACTAGAATTACAAACCTAGACAACACTAAACAAACTTATTACTAAACAAAGCAAAGTGGAAAGATAGAAGGGTTTTGACTCTCAAGACAACGTCCGGATTACAACCCTGAAATAACCCGGGCAAAAGAGATGACACCAAAATATACCACCAAAACTCCAAGAGACGGAGCGCCTTCCCGATTGACAAGCATGGCATCCTAGCCACTGAATTCTGCATTAATGTTGCCAAGATCACTTTCTGTTTCAATATCTTCAACTTTAGTTGACCTCCCAAGAAGATTTTCATCACCCACGTCACCGGGCATCATTCCCACAAAATGTGCTCCGTTATGTGCGAGTAAAGGATTCTGTGCAATGTTCTGGATGCCACTGCCTTGGACCGCAATTATTCCTTCCTGAATCATTCTTTCTATCTCTCTTTTCAAATCCCGACAACTTTCAACATCGTGCCCCAGGGCATTGGAGTGGTATTCACACCTTTTGGATGAGTCAAAACCTCTTGCACGTCGGTCCACCCGATTTGGAGGGATGGGTGCAATCACGCCACGTCGTTTTAGCTTCTCAAACAAGCTTGCATGGGACTCTCCTATTGGTGTAAAATTATCTTTCAACTTCTGTTCCTTTCCATACCCCTGGCTTGGATGTGGGTTATAAGGTATTTGAAAATTTTGCGGAGGCTGGTAAAGATTTTGTGATGTTCGGGCTCGCTTTCTTGGGTGTTTTGAGGATTGAGCAACATACTGGACTGGATCGACAGAGTATGGAGGGTTCTGAGGCGGGTAGTAATGCTTAAGAGGGTCATGGAAAACTTGATGAGGTTGCATACACCTTCGAGATGTTCTCATAGGACCTCTTCTCGACCCTGATGTCATCATGACTTCGTCATCCCTCCCATTCACATCACTGAATTTACTTTGGACATCCTGAGCCGCATTTTTGAGAGCTGCTTGACTTATAATTTTGCCCGTCTTAAGACCATCTTCCACCATTTCTCCCATTTTGATTATTTCTTCAAAGGAGTGACCAACTGCAGATATCATGTTTTGAAAGTAATCCGGCTCTTGAGCCTGAAAGAGAACAGTGGCCAACTCGTGATCATTCATGGGTGGCTTAGCTCTCGCTGCCCGCTCTCTCCATTTGATGGCATATTCCCTGAAACTTTCAGTTGGTTTCTTTTTCAGTTTAGAAAGGGAAATGCGGTTTGGGGTGACGTCAATATTGTATTGAAACTGTTTGACAAAGGCTCGTGCCAAATCATCCCAGACGTGCCAACCAGATGCGTCCTGATCCCAAAACCATTCAGATGCTACTCCCGAGAGGCTTTCCCCAAAATAAGCCATAAGTAATTCTTTTTTTCTTCCCACACCTCTCAATTGGTTGCAATACCTTTTCAGGTGGGCTATGGGTTTTCCGCATCCATCATACTTTTCCAATTTGGGAACCTTGAAACCAGACGGCAAGTGGACATCGGGGAACATACAAAGATCTCTGAAGGCAACACTCTTTTGACCTGCCATTTCTTGCATGTTTTTCACTCGATGTTCTAATCTCTTCAATCTTTGGGCCATTTCTTCCTGTACATTCTTTCGGGTAAGCTTCTCAACGTTTGCAGGAAGGTCAAACGAGTACGAGTGGTACTCGGGAGGGTGGTACTGTTCTTGCTGTATAGCAGATTGTGACTCATGAGAAGGCTGTCCTTGGCCATTGGCCCATGCTTGACGCATTTTGGTCATTTGTTGTTTCAATGCTCTGTTTTCCTCAACCACAGTAGACCCTTGTTGAATTTTCTGACCCTGAGTCTCTTGAGCACTCATAACAGCTTCGATGCCGGTTATCATTTTCCTTGGATCTTGCTTTCCAATTTACCACAACCAACCATCTCGACTTTCTGGATTAACAAAACGAAACCACCGGGTTAGCGTTAAGGTATTCCACTTATTGATTTCCTTTGTTTTTTTTCTGCTATTTTCTTTTCTTTTTCCCTTTTTGTGGTTTTTTTCATTTTCTATTCTTTTTTTTTCTTTTTGTAGTTTTTCATTTTTTTCTGGTTATGGACATGGTCGAATCCTATGTGGATTGCCTACGTATCATGACCCCGCATGAATCAGACCGAGCGTAGTTCTTGCAAATTAATGCAAGAAATAAAGAGATGTTTATTTGATTTTTTTTTTGATTTTTTTTTCTTTTTCTTTTTTTTTTTTGAAGAAAAATTGTAAAGCCGACTCCAACTACAAACTTGAAAAACTTTCACATTTTGTACCGGAGATTTCTACAAGAATAAGAATATTTTTTTTGGTGTTAATTATGACTATTTCTACAAAATTGGCCACATAATGGCTTATTTGACAAAATGACTATTTTGCAAAAGGGGTGTCAACCCGGACTTGATTTTGCGGCTATGGCCTTACAACATTTCCACAAGGAATATTTCAAGGCTGTGCCCGCAAATTATTTAAAATGATTCAAAGTGGCTATTTTTGCAAAAAACAACCTTCCGGCGTCCTTTCGTAACATTCGGCTATTTGCGAAAACAGCGTCACTTTGATTTTATTGGAACACATTTTTTTTTGATTTTTTAAAAAGGGTGGTTGGACCCGATGAGGGTTGCCTACGTATCCCACCTAATGGCGAGAATCAAACCTGCGTAGTTCGGTCAGATTATTTGACCAATTATTTCAAAAGTGTTCCACCTATTTTTCAAATTTTCTTTTCAAGCAATCGACAATATTTCGATATCTAAAATTTCTCTCTTTTTGTTTTCAGGAATTTAGCCAATCAGCATAATAGGACAAATAAATGCAACATATAACATGCTCGGTCTTTTGGTTACCGGGTCACCTGTCTTAGACGGACCCAACCCCTGTGTTGAGTCCCCTAAGTCAGATATGATGCAAATAAACGTCCTAAATCTAGGCTCAATATCCCGATGTTTTCAATGGTACTAGACCGTGTACCCGAGCGGACAACTCGGATCGAGGAGGGGCTACGTACCGGTGACCCGCGGAGTCAATCGGCTTTGTAACTTGTCCGGCCTCTTTTTCTTATTTTTGGAATTGACTTAACAGAAAGGGGAGTTTCAACCAGTAAGCACATCCCCAGAAATAAGAAGAGAGGGTTTTCGGCACAATTTTATATATACGATTCACGTAATATCAAAGCGGTAAACATCAAACCACTTGTAAGTGAATTTTTACTCAACTCTTTCAATTACTAACATCATTAAACATGTTTTCCATGAGAAATCAAAGGTTTTTATGGTTGAAATTGTTGTTTTTGGGTAGAACCTGGGTTTTTAATAAACCACACACTTAAAAGCGTATAAATACACTTGTAGGGTATACCCCGACGCTCAATTACCCGAAACGGATAAAATCACGTAAGGGAAGGAGTTTTTCCAATTAAAGGACAATCGGTTCGGGATTTTATTAGAGATTAATCAGAGTCGCCACTTGGGAATGACAATGGTGTCCCAAGTCACCGGTTAATCCCGAATCCGAGGAATTTTGACTCTTAAAATGTCTGCGAAGCAGAGGTCCGGATAAGGAACTCTGTTAACCCGGGAGAAGGTGTTAGGCACTCCCGGATTCCGTGGTTTTAGCACGGTCGCTCAACTGCAATTTTAGCTTTTATCTGATTTCTTTATATATTTTAACAATGTGCTTTTAATGTCCCGCTTTTTAATTTTTAGAATAATTGCGACGTCACGAAAACACATTTCGAGTCACACCGCAACCGGTACGCCTGTGACTTTAATGTATTTCAGTTTCGCCGAGAGTAAGATTTGGGTCACATAAATGCGCACCCGTATTTGAGAATGTACATTATTAATCGCCTAAAGTATCTTTGTCTTATTAACTTTGGGAAAGACCGTGAAATTTGCTAAACGGTCCTTCCAAATCTAAATATTTTATAGTAATTAATTAAGATCAAAAAGCTCAGGTGCATTCCAGGGGGATTTTGCCGTGGCAGCATCCTCACACTCAGGAACACCAACATCTTTTCCATGTGCTTTTGCACCAAGAGCTTGAAAAAGCAAGTTATCCTTTAAGCCGTTACCCATTGGCCAAACAACTGGAGGCCTCCCGGGATAACCTTCATTAGGTGCAAGAGAAGCATGATAGTCACTGCAGTAGTCTTGAGACTTCTAACACCAGTCTGTCCCCATTGCAGGTCGGGGGCAATCCCAGAGTGCACATTTCGGCCCCAGGAAAGCAGACGCTGGAGGACTAATATGAATAGGAGGCAAAGCATCCTCTAGGCAAAGATTTAAAGCATCAAATCCAAGTAAGTACTGCTGATCGTATTCTTGATGCAAATCAAACATACTGAAACTAATTCGAGCAAATCCAAACAATAGCAATCAATAAGGTGAAGCAACCATAATTGACGTTCAACCGGATATCGAGACTACAAGCATAAGAAAACATACCCCGATTCGAACCGAAACTGCCGCGAATTGGACTTTTTACCTTCGATTAATGAGAATTCCAACAGTTACAAGGGCATCAATAAACCACAGCCCCAATCAAATCCAAAACAGCAATCAAAATCGTCTGAAGCTGTGAACCACCATACCGAACCTCGACAAACAATGACGACCCACGACCTCGAACCAACCCGAACGCAAAATAGCTCGACACTCCCAGCGACCTCAAATCAGAACTGCAATTTGAACCCACGAACAGAAACTCCAAAACTTCGAAAAACCAACGGAGAGTACCCGGCGTCTCCGGCAACCTCGAATTTGTTCGAACAAGCTAATTGAAATCAAACAAACAGTACAATGCCCAAATGAAAACGAGAATGCAAATGGTAGAGCTCAACAACATCAAATCCAGTAGCAAGAGCAGAAACGAACGACCTTGAATCGCAGCGAAATCTCGAACAATCCTAGACTCTTCTTGCGGGAATTTAAGATCTGAGTTTAGTTGGTCCAAGGACTGATTTACAGTTGGGTTTTGTTGGATTATTTACATGATTTTAATGGAGAGAAACGGACCACCTTTGAGGAGAAAAATACTAGGTGTTTGTGGTGATGAAGAGCTACTGATGAGGCCTTGTTTGTTTTTCAAGGGTTAGCCATGACAATGGCTCTTGAAGAAGGACGAGAACAGGGAAGTCTAAAAAATCTTCAGCCCCCCTCTGTTTGTTATTTTCGCCCAGGAGCTCCCCTTCTGTTGTGTGCCTCTCTCTTTGTTATGGAAGCCGAGAGAGTGGGATAGAGACACGGTATTTCCGTGTCTCTTTTTTATTTTCTTTGTTTGTTTTTTTTTTATTTATTTATTGCTTTATTTTATGACTTTATTAAATTGTTAAATTAATTAATTCCTAAAATTTATTTGATATCTATTTTATAGTAATTCTCAATTAAAACATTAAGATGCTATTTTTATTTTTCTTTAATTGTTCTAAAATGAATTAATACCTACTAGCAAAATTAATTTCCTAAATGCAAATGCATATTTTTTTGTATTTTTTTATATGAATTTTCATGCAAATAATTAATACGAATTGTAAAAATAAGGAAAAATTATTTATTTTGAATTTATGGGAATAACTCATATGTAGGGTAAAAATCACTTCTATTCGTTATTTATTTTATAATAATGATTTGTATCAATTTACATATACCTCAATTAATTCATCAATACCGGTATTTTCTTCTATCTTCTCTTCACGTGAATGAAAAAGTTGAGAACTTATATATATAATAAAGGTGAGAATGAAAAAGCTGATGTGGCATCTCTCCTAATTCAGGAAATATATTTATCTATTTTCTTAATTTTGGTGGTTTTCTTCTCATTTTAATACAATATATTTAATTTTTGAACCCCAAAAAATTAATTATAGCTCCATAATAAATAAGGGAAGAGAGAAAACAATAATATCATAACTGAAAGACATCCGTTTTTAGCTACCAAATTAATCTTGACCAATTATTATAATCCGTTTCGATTTTATTATGATCATATTATTACTAATTAATACACTAACACTAATTCTATTACAATTGCTCTGCTTAATTTTACGTTACCATTTATTCCTATTATACTCAATGAAAGTTACAAATTGAATTGGTTTATTATAAATATTTTAGCAAATCTGTTCCTATCACATAACTTTCGTTTGTTCTTCCTCATCAATTCTTCACTTTCTATAAGAAATCTTCTCCTTTTTTTTTAAACTCTTTTTCCAGTTATTGCATTCTTACCCCAGTTATTCTGTTGACACAAATTGCGTGCATAAACTTTTATTAATTGTTTGTTCTATAGTTTGCTACCGAGGCTATATTTTCTCAATCAGAAAAATTGAGAAAATATGTTTAATCTATATGCTCTCAAAAGGAAATGAGAAACTAAATAAATGTGATTATATTCCCAATTCAAAACAAATAATATGATTTGTGTGCATATGCAAATAGGAGATAGAAGGAACTTAAAAAGCACTCAACTCAAGTAGGTCTTTTGTTCGGCAATTTATTCAAATTATCCATGCTTCTCCGTGTGGTTGCGGCTATACTTACCTCAAATTGTGATTTTTTCTTTATTTCTCTCTGTTGAATTTATGGAGTAAGTGACAGTATGTATTGAAATGGAAGGAGCAATTAATTAAAAATTTAATATTTAAAGCTTTTCCGTAAGATTAGTAAGAGGATTAAGGGGAATTGATTTGGTTATTTAAGGAAGGACAATTTTTTATTTTACGCCGTCGGCGTGATTGAATAGTATTTATATGAGAAAAAAAGTAAACAAGAAAATTTTAAAAATGTGTGTTCTGATTTACAACTTATAATATATTTTATTATATATGTAAAAATAAAATGAGTATATATATATATATATATATATATATATATATATATATATATATATATATATATATATATATATATATATTTTTTGTCTCTCTAGATGCAGAAGGATGAATTTGATCGAGGCATAACACATTATAAGAGCAAGATCAATAAGGAAAAGAGAATAACTTTCGAGAAATATTTAAGTGTTGATGCACTTTGTGAGAAGAAAAAAAAAGGAAGAAAAGAGGGAGGTATACTAATATATGTTAGAAAGTGATATTTGATTTTTTAAATATGGTACATAAATAAAGGAAAGTATAAGGAAAAAAATAATCAAGAGAGAAATTAAGTTTTTGGATTTTTCATGAGTTAGTAGGAGGAGATCGGTAATAGAAATGATAGAAGGGTGTAAATACGAAAAAGTAAAGCAAATAAATAAATATACAAGATAAGCAAAGGTGAATAAATGAAAAGGAGGGCCAGAAATTGTGGGAAGTGGAAGGTAATATTGGAATGAATATAAGTTCACGAAAAGAACAATAGATAAACAAGTAAAATAACGAAAGGAAAAAAATAAAATCTCAAAATGTCAAAACTGTAATGAGAATATAGTAAAAAACTTTTTTACTTTTTCTTTATTCCTTTAAAATTTGTTTTTTATTTTTTTTTATTTTATGAAAGTAGGAGAAGAAAAGCAACACTTGGACATAGATTTATTCACTTTCTAAAATTTTGAAAATTATAAGTTTCTAACTTAAATATATCTATAGAAATCTTAAGAAAATAATCATGATAGGAGGTCAAATTAATTTAAGTGCCTCCAAGAAGTAGAGAAAATAAATTTTGACCACACCATTTATTGGATATAATTATTTATGAAAAGAAAATAAGACTAAATCGATTGACTACTTTTGCTACTTTTTTTTTTTTTAGATATTAGAAATTGATCATATTGTTAATTTAACTGCGCGGAGCGCGGTCAATTCACTAATGATGACATATAAAACGTATTTTGGTACAATTGAACGATAATTAGACGATGGTAGAATCTTAACCAAATAGCAAGAAAACTCGTAGCATTGCTTTTCCCCAAGAAATTAATTGCTCTATCCAGTCACTTTTACTTGATATACACGTTTTGACTTTTCACGCTCCTTAAGAAATAATAAATAAATTATATTATTTATCATGTTACACATATTAATTGATGCATATTTTATTAGATTGGAGAAAATAATTTAAAAATGTAATAAATATTGTGGGTAAAACAGGAAAAAATTTTTTGTCTTCTCTTGATATACGTGACAAACATTGACATAAGCTCTTCTATTTGAGATTACGGAGTCACAAGTAACTGATTGTTAGAGCGTAACTGTCCACGATATGCTACCACGGATGGAGTTATTCGATTACAGTGGATTCCGTTCCTGAATGTAATGTGCAGTCTGGCCTTCAATCCGATTAGGGGCATGTTGTCCTTTCTCCTACGCCTAGTGCCTTACTTTCTTAAAGAAGACATCTGTCCATTCAATCGGAATTTCTATTTCTAGAGGTATACTCCATTTAGCGATATTCCACTTATCTTCCTGAAAGTCAAGTGCCACACCGGATACGTATTCAGTTACCTTTCTAAGAGCTCCTTTCATTTCTCTTCTTTACTTCTGATTCAATAGCACGGAGACTCGCGCAAAGGGTTAACAGTTGATAGGTAAGTTTTTTGTCAATATTGTCTCTTATCTTTGATGGTAGGTTTAATTTGGTCCCTCAAATATAGCCCTGAGCATATTTAGTCCCTTAAATATGCTAACGTGGAGCCCTTTATTCCCACTGACATAGTGTGTTTAAAAATTAACGGTGTTACCCAACTCTAATTCATTAAGCAAATCTTTTGCTCTGAAGCAAAACGTTTCCATATTGGATAACGAAAATTATCACTTTAATTCCTCATTTTTATATAATGTCTTCTAAAATTTTAACGTTGAAAATATCTCATTCTATGCTAGTTTTCAACGAGAAAATGATATTGTATAATCGTTGTATAAACAATAGCATGTATATATATATATATATATATATATATATATATATATATATATATATATATATATATATATATATATATATATATATATATATATATATATATATATATATATATTGAAATTATAGAAAGTTTATTACTTTTTATACTACAGATGTAAATAATTTCTGGCGCACGCAAAGAGTGATAATACGACGTGGTTAATTGTTTGCTTCAATAATATGCCTAGAAGTGAACAGGGCAGCTCTATTTTTTTTTTCAAATTTTAACTTTTATTTTTTAAAAAATCAACCGAAATTTTTGAAAGTAAAAGTTTCAACGTCAAAATCTGAAATTTATCAGCACTATACTATAAGCGTGTGTTGGTTTATAAAATATTTTCGATAAGCAATTTAAAAAGACGGTGAGTGCCGAAACCAACCTCAAAATAGGAATGAATTTTTTCTTTTTCCGTTGATCTTCTTCTTATAGTGTCACAAGAGTAACACAAGATAGTGCGATTAATTTTTGAACACATTATGCCACTAAAATTAAATGTGCTCCACTTTAACATACTTAAAAAACTAAATATATTGAAGGTTATATTTAAAGCATGATAACAAGTAAAAGTAAACATATATCTTTAGTATACACCAAGTAAAAGTGACGAGGGTGTATCAAACCTTACTGCAATAACCCAATAATGAATGTTGTACATTTTTATCAACGGAAGTGATAGTGTCAAAATAACTTATCACTGTATGCACAAATACCGAAGCGAATAGTGCAATACAACACCAATGAGGCACACAGTTTTCGCAACAAAACGCAATGATGGTTATTTCTGATAATAAGACGAGTTTCTTTATAGTAACGTATAAAATACACGTTTAATTCACCTTCGTTTTGAGAAGTTAGTTTCAAAGTTATCTTATTGTTTGGTTACCGAAAATAAAATGATTAAAATCTGATAAAGACTAGGGTAGAATGAGTCACGTGACCATCTTGTTTTCTTCCTCTTTTATTTAAGAAAGAACAATTTTATTAATGAATCTATATAGGAACAATTTGGTTTGCTTCCTTGATTCTTTTCTAGATTGTTCTTCGTAATCCAATCCACACCTTAAATAAACTATCAACATTCCTATTTATAATAAATAGTATGAAACCTATTTCAACTAGAAATAAAACATTCTATTTTTATACTTATTCACATGAATTAAATAAATCATATAATATCGTAGAATCAAATGAACTGAGAGGAACTGACAAACATATATTGAATTAATTTTCCAACATTCTCCTGTAATCCAAAGTTGCATACGTCAGAAATGTTCGTTGTGTAGTTATGTTGGAGCACTTCTCTCCAACTTTCACTTTTGATGAAGCTCATGTTGATGCACTCTGTCACCAACACCCGATTTGGTTGAAGCACCTGTCTTCAATTCCCATTGATGCACTTCATCAGCAACATCCATTTGCTGATGCACCTGTTACCAGCTCCCAATTATTGATTCACTTGTAATCAACTTTAATTTTTTTTAAGCCTCTCTCCAACTTATAGAGAATAATTTTTTTTCGTACCATATTTATTTGCACCTCTTTAAACTTATTTTTTCTTTTCTCGAATCTGTCTTGAAACTTTTTATCGTGTAATCTAATTTTCTTGACAACTATCTATGATTTTTCCAACATATTTTTTGGCTAGCGCCAACCGCCGGCAGCGAAAGTTACTTGATTTTCTCCGAAGATCATAGAAGTTCTAATACCTATATGAAGGAAAATATTTTATCATAAATCTATGAATGATCTCTACACTTCTTTATTTCCTCCACACAATCTCGATACCTTAAATAAACTACCAACACCCCTGTTGATAACAGTATGAAACCTATTTCAACTAGAAACAGAAAAACCTATTCCTACACTTATTCTAACTGCAAATCCTATATAAACAAGAATTAAATAAATCAAATCCTAAATAGCTAAAGTTCTCTACTATAACTTTGAATTAGTTTTCCAACAGCGAACTTTCATAGAATTGACATTGCAGGTCTGCTTGAAGAATTTCTGACCTATTAATATTCACTTTTGCACAAAAGCAATCCTATAAGAAGTTGCCTCTCATTAAAATGTTACATATGACTCCTTCATTTTTCTTTACTTGTCACTTTCTCCATAGTTACTTTGATTAATCTTCAAAGTTAAATTAAATTAAATGATTATAATATTTTAAGTTTAAATTTAAATATTCAAAAATAAAAAAAAAATACTATATATATATATATATATATATATATATATATATATATATATATATATATATATATATATATATATATATATATATATAAAAACCTACCACATGGACTAATACTATCATGATATGTGCAATGATATGCTTCAGTTTAAATTCCAAAATTTGGGTTAAACAAAGGTCAAGATTGATGTAGTTTGACTCTAAAATTTTTGAAATCTAATTCGATTACTATGTGAAATAAGTGCACCTATAAGGAAAATTAATTAACAGCTTGCCACAATTGAAATCAATGACATAAAAAAAGAAACAAATTTATTTCATTTAAAAGCATTCCTTAAAAGAAAAAGGAATAAATGAGAAATAGAGAAAGACAAAAGACCAGCAAAAAACCTAGACCAAGTGAAAGATGGTGACAATATACGTCTATAACCGCGTTACTCCAACAATCCAAAATCATAAGCTAAACATTAACCCCAATACCGCTACGCTTCCTTACACACAATTTTTCTAAAATAAAAGATATATTAATAATACTTCAATTAATCTACTGACTGTTATTATTTCAGAATCTGAGTTTTTTTTAAGAGCCTAAATGAATATGCAGGCAAGTTTGAGAGGCTACCGATGTATTCTATACTGACAATTGAGCATAAAGCATTTGGGTGCCTATGCTATCAAACTTACGTGGATAGGTTAACCACTTAAAATATGTTACATCCTTTAATTTTTTATATATATAAATAGGGGCGGATGTACGTTACTCCAAGCGGTGCTTCGCCCCGAAAATCTTAATAAGTACATATGTAAACAGTGAACTCAAAAATCGGATATATAATTAAAATGACATCATTGGAGAAACAAGTGTACTTAAGTCATGGCCAGCAAGTCCATTTTCACCCAAAAGGGTTTGGGATTGAAACCCCACTCCTTACATTTCTGCATATTTTTAAAGCATTTTTAGTTTAAAAATTAGATTCTATAGGAATAGAACTATAACCTTAATTTATAACTTCCGAGTGATCGAATTTGCTTGTGTTACTCTACTCAACTTGTTATTTTTCATGTCGTTATTAGTATTTTATTTTTTAATAATGACACCGCTTACAAAAAAAATTGCGTACACCCCTGCTTGTGTTTGCCTCTTCGTGAGGTTATTCTCTCGATATTTTGTACTCTCTTTTTATATATATATATATATATATATATAACTAGGCTGTTATGTTAAACAAAAGACTGGCTCCGTTAAAAAAAGAAGATAAAGAGCCATTTTCAAAATCTTCCCGAGAAAAGAAAACCAAATGTCTGATTGGAATATTTTATAATGTGTCCATGAGCTCAATCAGAAAAGACCTTAATTTGATTGTCTAAAACAAAATATAATAGACAAATTTAAGCGGCTACTAACGTATAGTACAGTAATTTTAACATTATTTGTAAATCTTGCTTGTGATAGTAAGTTATTTATAATTTATTTAGTAAATTATTATTATTTATTATTAAAGAATATTTATAATTATAATATAAATAATACTATTATTCAGTATATATTTATAGTGCATGAAAGTCTTGTACTTGGAGGCTTTTTGTTATTAACACAAACTATCCACTAATTTTACTCATTAAAACATAGGAAAAAAGAAAAATTTAAGCAGATTCTAAAATTGTACTTTCACTACTTTGACTGCCGGGTCCACAATTCCCTCCTATATATCCGAAACACCCAACTCAATACGCCCCTCCCTATTGACCACTGCCTCTCTCTCTCTCTCACAAAAAGTGTCCCTCATAGCCATGTCTGACGTTGAGTCCACCACAGCAGCGGAGAACCCTATCCTCCGCCGCCGCAACTCCGTTATGCTTCCTAAAAAGCTCACCTTACAGCATCAAACATCAGCTTCAACCACCATCACTACCACCGCCACATCATCTTCGTCGGCTTCGTCATCGTTGACGAACTCCGCGAGCGATGATTTTGAGCTGTTCTCTATTAAGCCTGTATCCTACACTTCTCTGAGGGATATCCTGCCACCTTCCGCCGTCAATTCTCCCAGGCCTATGACTTCGCCTCACCAAGGCCAATCCGGTTCCGAGATTTCAATCCGGAATCGCCTCGTTAAGCAAGCCGCTTGGGCTTATCTCCAGCCGATGTCGACTTCACCGGATTCCTCCGGCCGGAGCTTATTCGGCCGCCTCTTCTTCTTCCCGGTCAATAACCCTATCGCCGGAATTCTTGACTGCATTGATCGGTACATTTTTGCTCCCTTGACTAAAGCTGTTGATTGGCTTCTTCGTGCTGTTCGCGTTCGGAGCTCCAGATAACGATAAAAACAACGGGTTGTTAGGGTGACCCGACCCGATATACAGTATATAATCTTCCGTTTTGGATTTGTCAACTTCTAGTTTGAAAATTGGGGTCATAAATGTACAACGCCTTTCATTTTCTCATGTAATTCCAGAAAAACTGAAAAAAAAAAATTACAAAACAAATGGAGCAGGAAAAACGTTCAATAAAACAATATTTAAAATCTGAGTTACTTTCTTTTTTTGTTGGCTTATTTACAATGTACAATTTTCTTACTACTATTTCTGGTGAACTATCTGTTGACTAATTGCGCCTA
This sequence comes from Nicotiana noctiflora, assembly GCA_032618575.1. Lineage (NCBI taxonomy): Eukaryota > Viridiplantae > Streptophyta > Magnoliopsida > Solanales > Solanaceae > Nicotiana > Nicotiana noctiflora. The sequence continues at coordinate 89,365 of JASVEL010012648.1, read as the reverse complement.
TATTTGGGCCGGGCAGCATGGTCCGAACCGGGTTCAAAATAGTCTGTGTCTAGGAATGAAAGATCCTCCGGGTGCACTTGGACCGTTTCCGGCTTAGAAGGAAGAAACGTTGATCGGTGAGCGTAGTAAGACCGCGGCGATTGAGGTGGCTGCCTACGTGGCGATGGTGGTGGCTGCCTCCTGTCTGACGGCGGCTTGTTCCTCCTGAATAAACTGAAGGATGATGATGACGGTGGTGCAGGTGGGGCCGAAGGAGGTGGCGCTCCCCGAGAATGGTCACTCCCATTTCTTTGCTGTGAGAATTGATCAACAAATCTAAAAATTACTATGATTTCTATATACATACAAGTCTAAAATATAAAAAAGAAGTAACAAAGGAAAACAAGTTTAAAATATAAAAAAGAAGTAACAAAAGAAATTGATGATGGTGATAGTGGGAAATAAAGTGGTAATTAAATAAATGGTGAGTAATGATTCGGTGATTAATGTGTTGCTATCCATTGATTTGTATGATTGTTTGTCTTGGTGTTGATTGATGCGAAAAAGTGGTGAGCGAATAAACCACAGAATACCTAGAATTAAAAAAGGTTTTCTATTAAAAGAGTGTAATATTCGTTTGGGGCATTTTGGTTAATTGGTGAATAGAGAATATGTCACGATATATGAAACGTGTAAGATTATCTCTCAATATTAATAAGTCTATAAATCGGATTTTTATTCAAAACGATGGTTCCTAGTAATTTAATCTGAAGATTCGTTCGGAAATAGCTACTATTAAGTTTTGAAGTCTTTGTATTTTAGTTCTACAATCAACCTAGAGTTTTGTTGTCACATACATCATGTTTCGTTTTATTTCACATTTTAAATCAATGTGTCAACCCGTAGTTTTTGCGCGTTTGGACAAATGCTTTCACTTTATAATCTTGAAACTCGAGAATTATTTTTCTAGAAAATCTCTTACTTTTCAATTTGATACTATGAATTTATAATTCACTTAAGGATTCATATTTATCAACATCTAATTAAAAATATTAAAACTTAGTCGATCCTAGTCAGTAGTGACTAACCATATTACCAAAAACGCATTTGATTATATCACGCCTTTGTGAAGATCATGAATTAGCACTACTGGGATCAATAAAGTCTCTCACAAAATGTAGCTATGTCATTCCTATTATTTATCTACCGGTGGAATTTTATTAGGTTGTTATTGTTGTTGTTGTTGTTATTTCTACGATTTTCACACAATTTTATACTTCCTATGATTCAAGTGCAGTGCAAGCTGGGACGGATCTAACCTTAAGCCTATGGGTTCCGGTGAATTCAATGGTTTTGCCCAATTTTTATATTTATATTAAGAAATTTATTAAATATTTGACTATAAATCCTATTATTATTGTATAAGGAATTCATAAACTTCAAAACTTGGATTGCCCAAACACTCGTTCCTAGGGATGTAGATTTCAAGAATGGGTTAAAACGAACTCATTTCGTGACATGGTAATAATAATACCAGAATTGATTATACAAATGAAGATGATACTGAGAATCCAAAATGATTAATAGGAAGATCAAATTTGGTAGTATCAGCATGGGCAAGAATTCTTGCTTCATGGAGATGAGATGAACAAAATATATCTTGTCTGAGGAAGCAGACGCGATATACGAGAGAAGTCAAAAAGTATGGAGGAGCTAAGTTAGTCCACTTTGAAACATTGTGGCCGAAGATTCAAAAATAAGTTGGACCGGCCCAATATGATCTCATGGGCTGACCAGGGTATTCTGAAGAAAATTTTACCACCTATAGAATATGTTAGCACCCTATTTATAACATATAAATACCTTTTTAAGATTTTACATAATATATTTTTTATTTTGTAGCAAAAAATTTAAATTTAATACTTTCCTATATCTAATAGGCATAGTTAGGAATGGCAAACGGGGCGGGGCGGGTGCGGGGCGGGGCGGTTTTCAGCTTATGCGGGGCGGGGCGGTTTTCAGTTTATGCGGGGCGGGGCGGGGCGGGGCGGGTTCAAGAATTATTTTTTAAATTTAATTGCGGTTGCGGGGCGGTTGCGGGTTACGCATTTGTGTAATACTTGCATCGCATATTTGCTGCTTTTCGTTAAAGAAGATTAAATCTTTTCATGCATTTTGCAATCTTCTTTCTTAATTAGAATCTGTTTTATAAACTTTCCCTTGCTTATCTTTATATCTTTATTTTAATTTTAAATTTTGTATTCATTAATCTCCTCTTTTCTTACTCTTTTAAGCTTAGATGTGTGGGTAATATCATATACCCTAGTTATACATTATCAACATATTAGGATATTATCAATTTTTGGAGCATTAAAATATTGGTGCGCCTATCCGGTAGAAATATTGCATACTAGTTTTAAGAAGATATATTTAAAATTGATTATTATAATTAACTTACTAATCAAATTACTATGCTAAAAAATATTTTCTAACAGGATTAATAGAAGACATACCGTAATTGATGTTCATAATTAATTACAATTTGAATAAACATAATCCAAAGATTTCTTATGTTTTTCTAACGGTTTAATATGAAAATGAACATATAAGTATATAACTTAAAAAATATTTGTAATCGTAGATCTTCCCTAACCATCTCAGTCTGCGTATGACGTATGTGTATATTACCTTGTAAAAGATGAATTATTTTAAGGATTGATTCATATTTCTCAATAATTTGATTTTTTCTTGTATATACTAATAATTAACTTAAATATATCATACATGATACATGTACCAGACTGATCATTATTGATAATGTTAATAGATCCATAAAATAATACAATTAAAATTTTATAAAATATTAAAAAAATTCAATTGAAATTTCATAAAATATTGAAAACATTATGGACATAGGTGAAACTACCTAGAAAAGAAGGTAATAGGTTATCATTAATTTTTTTAGGTTTTTTTTAAAAAGAGAAACTACTTGTAAAAAATGAAAAATGAATTTTTTTTACTTTGCGGTGCGGGGCGGGGCGGGTTTATGTGGGGCGGGGCGGGGTGGTTTGAAAACAGAAAATATTCCTATGCGGGGCGGGGCGGGGCGGGTTAAACATTATGCGGGTTAAGGATAAACCCGCCCCGCAACCGCCCCGCACCGCCCCATTTATTCCACATAGTGTTGGCATCAAATAAAGCAAGGTTAAACCTTAGAAACTATAAACTAAAGTGAGAATACATATAAATGTATGTATAAAAGATGAACGACTAGCATCTATTGGTTTTGTTAACATACTTGGGATCGTTTGGTAGGATGCATTAGTTTTGTGTATCAATAATACCTTGTTTCGTACGCTTTTTAAACCTGTGCATAGTTATGCAAGCATTAGTTATACACCCTATCAGGGACGGATGCATAAGAAACCATGGTTTTAGTAATGCAATGAGTTTTAATGCATGCATTAGCTTAGTTAAAGACAAAATTATCCTTCAAAAATTTATGCTTGATTAAAATATGCTAGTTAGTATATTAATACAAGTTCAAATAATCCAAATAGTGAGAAATAAAATTATATCCCAAGTAAATAAATAAATTCTTATAATATTTTCTTTTTTAAAGAAATATTCAGTTCTATACTACAATTTAAGTAGACAAATCACATAATTTTTTTTAAGAATTTTTTCAAATAAAAACATTCCTAACATATGTTTCTTCTAAAAAGATAGTAATTGACTAGTTTTGAGGGCAACTTTGCAAACAAATAATTCTTTTAAAAATTGTGCAATGGATAAGAAATAGTCAACATATCTAATACCAACATAACTAATGCAAGCATAATTAATATTAACACCGGTATAACTTACACCTGATTTGCTAACCAAACAGTGTTTTAAGGTGGTATTAAATTCTTATACCACCTTATACCTCATACCAAACGACCCCTTATAGTATCTCATAATCTACATTTTGAGTTAATCAAAATGGTCCACTTGAAGGGCTTTTAAAAAAATAATCCAAAAATTCACCAGATTAAGAAAATATGATGATCATGCATTTAAATGGTTAGATGGAAGTACCTCGGAGCTGAGATGTGGAGTTCTTCTAGAGGGAGCAGCTACAAAATCAAGCAATTGAAAGAATTTTGCTTGGCCCAATTCAGTGCAATTGTGCCAGTAGTAAATAGCCAAGTCAAATGCCCTGGCTCTGAACTCTAGAAAACCCCTGTCAATCTCTGGTTCATGCTTTGACACAAATGGTTTCAACAAGGCATCATATATGTATCCTGTACCCTTTGTTTTTGGATACCATAAGTAAATGATAAGTGCCAACTTTGCCTCACTGTACATTGGTAGCCTGAAATTACAACATAAATAAATGATTGTGTGTGACTTTGATCATGTATCAGATGAAAGGTCTAGAAAGTTCATACCATGTCATGAATACATCACCAAAGCTCTCAATAATTCTCAAAACCGCAACAATGATCCTGATAAAAGACACAATTTGCAACTAATCAAGCTTTAGTTGGAGATCATCAAGTCCAAATAAGTCCAAATGAACAAGTAGATGACCAAACAGTTCACCTATAACCTTATTCAAATGGATGGATAGTGACCTATCAGAATACTAAACAATGCTAAGAATTATAGGAAAAAGTTTAGAAGAAGCTAAATTGTTGACTCTCCCACCCAACCCCAACAAACTCAACCTCTCTAATGTACTAGTACTACATCTTTTGTTATTTTTTCAATAACGGAAAACGCCTAAAAATATTACTCAACTTTCAGAAATGATCAATCCACGCCATCTGTTAAAAAAATGTTCATTTCATGCCGCTTTCGTTAAAGAAATGGCCCATCCATGCCATTATTGACTAACAGCAGTAGCATGGATAAGCCAAATAAAAATTGAGCCGTCAGTCAATAATGGTATGGATGAACTATTTTTTTAATAGCACTGCCATGAAAATAATAATTTTTTAATATAAGGCATGGATAAACCATTTCTAAAAGTTGAGTGGTATTTTTTTGTTTTTTCGAATGAATCCTGCCATTTAGTTACTAGAATCTCATAATGCTTGTCATTTTCAAAGGGAAGTTATAAATTGCTAACTACTCTTATCTCAATTATGGACTAGTTAAATATTCTTTTCTTATGATTGGTTGACCTAAAGCTTATCAAAGGAAAATTAATTGATTAGAAGTTTGAATAATTGACATTTTTTATTAGTCTAAAGCTTGAACATGTCAAAAGACTACTCAAAACCAATTATTTCTACAAAACCCTTTTTGCCAACTTTGCTTTCTAAATGGTTCAAACACCCATAACCCCACTTCGCAAAAAAAAAAAAGAAAAAAAAAGAACAGAGAGAGAGAGAGAGTATAAGGTATAAGGCTATTACCAATATTGGCACCAGAATCTGAGTTCTTCAATATCAACTCTGTTCTTCTCAATAGTCTTAAAACATTCAAAAGCAGGGTATGCATATCCAAGAACCAATCTGCAAAATTTCAAAAGGCAAAGTTAAATTCATTCATCCACAAGTAAGTCAAAAAATGCACGAAACCCCACATACACAAACAATAACAACAAAAGGGCATAAAGCCAAAAAATCCAACATAAGGAATCAATGCAATAGTAGAAAGAAGAAGAAGACAAAAACAGATCACATACACTAAACTGCTAGTGATGAATTCTCCCAACATCTTTCTTCAAAATGCCTAAAAAACAACACAAGCCCTCACTCATTAGCAACAAAATCTGAAAAATATCACATATAAATTGAATCAAAAGAAAACTAACTTGCTGAACTTGAAAAGGAACCTTGAAATGGGAGAGAAAATAACCAAAAAAAAACTTGAGATCTATGTAAGAAGTGATTCAAAAGGATTTAAAGAACTGCAATGAAATTTCTGAATAAAAAATTGAATGGGAATTAAAAAATGGTATAAATATTATGGAGAAGAAGATAATGGTGCGGAGATTCTGCAAAAGGAAATTAGGAGAATATAGTTACGTTTGTGCAAAGAAAGGATCTCAAATTCTGGGGAAAAAGATAAAACTGAAGAGAGGGAAGAAAAAAAAGAAGTAATAATGGGGGGAAACGTGAAAGGAGAGGAAGAAGGGAGAAACAAGTTTGCCGTATGATTATTATTGGAACGTGCAAGCTTCTATATATATATATATATATATATATATATATATATATATATATATATCTTATCTATTGGGGTGGATGGGTAAGGGGGTGGGGTGAGGTTTATGAAGGGTGACGGCGATTTAGATTGGGTAAAGCTTAGGAAGAGAAAGGCATTTGGCGATTTCTTGAGGGGGACGCCTGGTAGAACCTTTTTTTATTTTTTATTTTTATTTTTATTTTTTATGATCCACTTTTTCATTTATTTAAATATTTTACACGTAATTCAGTGAAAGTGGATTTCTTGGGATTCCACATTCATACGGGTTAACGGTTGACAGTCTCATGGGGCAAATTTTGTTCTAGGAGAAAAAAAAAAGAGAGAAGATAATTTTATTTCCATGAAATGTAGGTTCGGTGCATGCCCGTTATTTTATAAAATTTAGATCATATTAAATTTTTTAGTTATTCTATTATATATAATTAAAATTTAATTTTTTGAAATCGTTCTAATTATATCAGTTTCTCTTCAGTATTTTTAAAGAAAGATAAGCTCCGGGTCCAATGCGTTAACATCCACTACATAAAGGGAAGCCAATATGGGACACAGTACCAAAAAATGCATCAAGGGTAATACAACAGATTTTCAAGGCAGGGAAGTATTTTGACACTACTGGATACACAGAAGAGGAAGTAAAAAAATGAAAAATTTCTATATAAAGCACATATACAAAGCTATGCAAGGGGAGTTGCAGAAAGTGCCATGGAGGAGATTAATATACAACAATTATGGATTACCAAAATGGAAATTTCAATACAGGAAGGCTAGCAACAAAAGAAAGGCTAGCAAGATGGGGGATGCAGATTGATACCACATGCTCATTATGCCAAAATTGAACCTGAAACTGTGCAACACCTATTTTTTTAAAACATATTCTAGTTTGCTACTCATAATCGTCAGAATACTTTGTGTCTTACTAGTAAATATGTTGGAAATAATTTAATTTTAGTAGGAGTAATAGGTTTGGGAATTAGGATTTTGATTTTAATTACTTATTGGCTTGTAACTGTTTTCATAATTTCATGGCCAAAGAAAAATTTTAATATTTTATTATTTTAGACTAATATATAAATATTTTTACATATAAATTTATTCGGTGCAATTCGGTATTTTTTCGTTTATTTTTATATATAAAAAAACATACCCTGGTTATCGGTACGATTGTAGATTTATATAAAAACATACGGTTGTATTTTGAAAAAAAAATTAAAAAAATAGTTCGGTGTGGTACGACTCGGTCTTTAGTCGATTTTTAAATATCCATTGAAATCCCTAGTGTTTAAGTCAAGCTAATAAAAATATACACGTGTTTTTTTGAATTTTTATTACTTAACTGTTGTTAATAAAAGTGTTATCTAACTTTTATTTATCACTTAACTATAATATAAATATTAATGTGATTTGGTGTAAATGTTAAACGTAAATAAACTTTTTCAGGGTTAGAAAACTGGAGTAGAAAAGAAAATAACAAACAGGAAATTAAGAAATGAAGAGAAGTTTCACAGGAAATCAAGAGTATTAGTTGAAAATTCTTGGCTTATGTTCTGGATTCAAGGTTTGTCTCAATTGGCTGCAGATAACTTTGTTTTATTTCAATGTCTCTTTTATTAACTAGTTATAAACTACTTTCATCTTCTTCGGTCAGATTGACCAAAATTCATTTCGACATTTGTTTTTGATATTTCATTGACCCTAGAAGTAAATTAGTCTATGGTTGAGCTAGTTATGAGCCATTGGAAGCTTCATGTGACATGATTATAAAAACTTACACTTATTTCATATTTACCTCAAGATAATGAGTGCAAATATACGTTTATTTTTTTTTAATATACATTTGTTACGTAATCATGATTGTATGTATTTTCACTTTTATAGGGTTAAATTGCTTAATTTGATAAATACCATAAGCCAAAAGTTTTTACGGATTTTCTAATGTTATTTTAAGGATCCCATATGGTCACAAGGTGGTCAACTGACCACTGTTCACCGAAAAATTATATTGTGTATATATGTAAAATATTAGTTTTAGAGATAATATTTCCACTTCCAACAGAGAGGTTGTGAGTTCGAGTCTCCCCAAGAGCAAGGTGAGAAGTTCTTGGAGGGAAAGATGTCGGGGGTCTATTTGAAAACAGCCTCTCTACCCCAGGGTAGGGGTAAGGTCTACGTACACACTACCCTCCCCAAATCCCACTAAGTGAGATTATACTGGGTTATTATTGTTGTCGTTGTTGTATATTTTTGAGATATATAACATATTGAATATTTTTGTCAGATTTTTTTTCCACTTCTTTCAAATTTGAATATTCTTAAGAAAATTTCTAACTTCGTCACTTCCGATCTAACCTACCGAATACCCAAATTTAATTCTATGTTACATTGTCATAGAAGAGAATTAGTGAGGAATGAAGGGTTTAATTGGAAATTCTTGGTTTATGTTCTTGACTCGAAGTTTGTCTCAAGTGGCTGCAAATACCCAATTTCATTTTCTTATTGGAAATATGGCCTCTTAGTGTGAATGTCTTTGATGACCACTTTCATAACCTTTCACAAAGACTTCACTATTTTTATATTTCATTGAACCTAGAAGTAAAATTAATTAGCCTATGATTTGGACTAATTATGAGCAATGTGGAAGCTTCACGTGACAGAATTGAACAAATTAAATGCACAGGTATGATCACTCGTAATTAAGGATCCAACCTTGCACTTAATTTCAGACCCCTCTTGACTCTTCTCGCTCCTGCCTAAAAAGTATAATAAAAGTTACTAGTACGACTCAAAAAAAACTTTTATGAGTCTGTTATGAAATAATAAAAGAAGAAGAACAATATTGCAGAGAAAGAGAGAGAGGAAATTCTTATTGAATTTTGGGATGATTTACAATGGGGTAAGACCCTCTATTTATAGGAGAAATTATGACTTAGTCACAAAGTAAAACTCTCCACAAGATAGACATTCACTCCAAGTAGAATTCTATTCTTAACACTCCCCCTTGAATGTCTACTCAATAAGTAATGTGCCTCATTAAAACCTTAACTAAAATAAAACCCAATGGGAAAAAAATCTAGAAAAGGAAAAAGAGTACACATATCTAATAATACGCCTTTTGGTTGCCTCGTTAAAAACCTCGCAAGGAAAACCCAGTGGGACAAAACCTTGTAAGGGAAAAAGAGTGCAACGCGCATTAACTCCCCCTGATGAGAGCATCAATTCACATCCTTAAGCCTTCGCATCCCGATCTTGTACACTAGCTTCTTGAAGGTTGACGTTGGTAGAGATTTTGTGAACAAATCAGCCATATTATCACTTGAACGAATCCGTTGCACATTAATATCACCATTCTTTTGAAGATCATGTGTGAAAAATAACTTTGGTGAAATGTGCTTTGTCCTATCTCCTTTTATGAATCCTCCCTTCAGGTTGAGCTATGCATGCTGCATTGTCTTCATACAAAATAGTGGGTAACTTGTCACATTTCACACCACATTTATCTCGAATAAGATGTATTATAGACCTCAACCACACACACTCTCGACTTGCTTCATGAATAGCAATTATCTCGGCATGATTAGATGAAGTAGCCACAATTGATTGCTTAGTCGATCGCCACGATATGGCAGTTCCTCCACAGGTAAACACATAACCTGTTTGAGATCGAGCCTTGTGTGGGTCGGATAAATACCCAGCATCAGCATAACCAACAAGATCGAGACTGCAATTGTTGCCATAAAATAAGCCCATATCGGTAGTCCCTTTTAGATACCGCAATATGTGTTTGATTCCATTCCAATGTCTCCTTGTGGGAGCAGAGCTATATCTTGCTAAGACATTAACTGAAAAAGTTATGTCGGGCCTTGTGGTATTGGCAAGATACATTAGTGCACCAATTGCACTAAGATATGGTACTTCAGGACCAAGTAGCTCTTCATTCTCTTCTTGAGGTCGGAATGGATCTTTGTTCACATCAAGTGATCGAACAACCATCGGAGTACTTAATGGATGTGCTCCATCCATGTAAAACCGTTTCAGTACCTTTTCTATGTAGGTAGATTGATGAACAAAAATTTCGTTTGCCAAATGTTCAATTTGCAAACCAAGACATAATTTTGTCTTTCCGAGATCTTTCATCTCGAACTCCTTCTTTAAATAATCAATTGCCTTTTGGAGTTCTATAGGAGTTCCAATAAGGTTTATGTCATCAACATATACGGCAAGTACAAACAAATTTCGATGTTGTTTTCTTTATGAAAACACATGGGCAAATGGCATCATTTATATAGCCTTCCTTTAATAAATACTCACTAAGACGATTATACCACATTCGTCATGATTGCTTTAGACCATACAAAGATCTTTGCAATTTGATTGAAAACATTTCTCGGGATTTTGAATTATTAGGCATTTTGAAGCCCTCGGGAATTTTCATGTATATCTCATTATCAAGTGAGCCGTAAAGGTAGGCGGTAACCACATCCATTAAATGCATGTCAAGTTTTTCATGGACAGCAAAACTAATGAGATAACGGAATGTTATAGCATCCATAACGGGTGAATATGTCTCTTCATAATCAACACCGGGCCTTTGTGAAAATCCTTGTGCAACAAGGCGTGCCTTATATCTTTGCACCTCATTTTTCTCATTTCTCTTGCGTACAAAGACCCATTTATAGCCAACAGGCTTAACACCATTAGGTGTTTGGACTATAGGCCCAAAAACTTCACGTTTTGCAAGTGAATTCAATTCTGATTGGATTGCTTCTTGCCATTTTGGCCAATCAAGTCTTTGTCGACATTCTCCGACAGATTGAGGTTCAAAATCCTCATTTTCTTGCATAATGCTGGATGCAACATTATATGCAAAGACATAATCCACCACTATATCCAATTGATTCAAATTTGTCTCAATATCGATTGGATTTATTGATAGTTCCTTATTTTCTTGAGTCTCGGGCTCAGTGGATTCCTCATGAATCTCGGAATTTATTAAGTCGTGGATTTCTTCATGAGATTCTTTCATAGTGTCATTTTGATCATTTATTTTCCTTTTTCTAGGATTTCGATCTTTGGAACCTAATGGTCCGCCACGTTTCATGCGTGCTTTTGACTCATTAGCTATGACACTAGAAGATTGTCCAATAGGGACATCAATACGGATTGGAACATTCTCCGCAGGGATATGTGATTTTGTTATCCTTTTTATATCCGTAAATGCATCGGGCATTTGATTTGCTATTCTCTGCAAATGAATAATCTTTTGTACCTCTTTTTCACAAATAGAGGCACGTGGATCAAGATGAGATAATGATGGATTTTTCCACAAAATTTCCCGTTTGGTTTCACCAACTTCTCCCCCTAATTTTGGGAAAAGTGTCTCATCGAATCGACAGTCTGCAAATCGTGCAGTAAACAAATCTCCCGTTAATGGCTCGAGGTAGCGAATAATGGAGGGCGATTCAAACCCAACATATATTCCTAACCTTCTTTGCGGACCCATTTTGGTGCGATATGGCAGTGCTACAGGCACATATACTGCGCATCCAAAAATTCTTAAATGGGATATATTAGGTTCATGACCCAAAACTAATTGCAACGGGGAATATTTATGGTAATTTGTCGGTTTGAGACGAACTAGCATTGCTGCGTGCAAAATGGCGTGACCCCAAACAAAAGTGGGCAGCCTCGTTTTCATGAGTAACGGTCTTGCTATCAATTGCAGACGTTTAATTAAAGACTCCGCAAGACCATTTTGAGTGTGAACATGAGCTACAGGATGTTCCACTTTTATCCCAATTGATAAGCAATAATCATTAAATGCTTGGGATGAAAACTCAATAGCATTATCAAGTCTAATAGACTTAATTGGATTATCGGGAAATTGTGCCCGTAATCGAATTATTTGTGCCATTAATTTTGCAAACGCGAGGTTGCGAGATGACAATAGGCACACATGAGACCATCTAGAGGATGCGTCTATCAAGACCATAAAATATCGGAACGACCCACTAGGTGGGTGAATAGGTCCACAAATGTCCCCTTGTATACGTTCCAAAAACGCAGGGGACTCAATTCCAACCTTTGTTGGTGATGGTCTAATAATTAACTTGCCTTGATAACAAGAAGTGCAAGAAAATTCATCATTTAAAAGAATCTTTAAATTCTTTAATGGATGCCCATTTGAGTTTTCTATGATTCGTCTCATCATAATTGATCCAGGGTGTCCCAATCGGTCATACCAAAGTACAAAAGTATTGGAATCGGTAACCTTTTGGTTTACAATAGAATGTGCCTCAATTGCACTAATTCTTGTCCAATACAGGCCACAAGACAAAGATGGGAACTTCTCAATAGCCCTTTTCTGGCTAGAGACATTTTTGGTAATGATGAGATATTCAAGATTATTCTCATCTATTGTCTCAATATGATATCCATTTCTACGGATATCTTTAAAACTCAACAAGTTCCTCTTGGACTTGGAGGAGAACATTGCATTCTCTATGATAAGTATTGTTCCCTTAGGCGGAGTTATAGTAGCTCTTCCAGAGCCTTCAATTAATTTACTACTACCAGAAATTGTAGTAACATCTGCCTTACACATACTTAAATGCGAGAAATATTTCTTCTCTTTGAGTATTGTATGTGTTGTACATGAATCAACTAAACAAATATTTTCACAATTGAAATTTGATTCAAGTTTGCTTTGAGGGATATCCATATTTTCTTCCCATAGTTTGACATACAAAATAAAAATACGAATAAACGTTAGTATTTTTAGAAAAAGAAAAAAAACAATACGTACTATTATCATAAACACAGGGCAAAAATATTACCATAGTGCTTTTAAACATGTTTATAATATTCACACAGTGATTTTTGAAAAATAATTCTTCTAAAGTACCATGTACCTATATGAATTTAAAGCATAATAGAAGTGGAAATACATATACCATTCAGTCAATATCACTATTAAACGTGAATATTACATAAACAATAAATATAGAAGCAAATAAACTTGCAAATTAACACGTAAAAATTAACAAATATAGGAAAAATCGAAGCTGAGCTTATAGAAGCAAAGTGCATATAGATACTGTTATGAAAAAAAATCTAATTCGTGTTTTACCAATTTGATCATACAACAGTATTAAAACCGATATACAATATAAGGATATGATTAAATTATGCACAACTTTAACTCATATTACGTTAATTTATTGGTTATCATATATACATCATAAGTTGGAAAACTACTTTATAGCCACGAATAATTTTTCCATAACAACATGCACGTAGTAAAGAATTACAATTGATAGTATGTAAAAGAAAAATTTTACCTGACAATATAGTATAGTAGCATATTAGTCATGTATGATTTTAAAACCATTAGATGCCGACGAAATAACAATGATTCTGGAACTATATTCTATTAAAAAGAACTAACATTATTTTATAAAATTAATAATGCGAATTGATACTAATGACTACTACTCATGTAAAAAATTATCATTACATGGTGTTTATTCACTAACTAATACAACTAGGAAAAATAAAAATGACTACTACTCAATCATTTTTAACCACGGATCCATCACCGATCAAGTGGTCTATTTTTCCATCGGGGCACTCAAAGAAGTCTGCCACATCCAAGTGGGTGATGTCAAAATCATTATCAGAGACAAAATTGGCTTCAGGGCCTTTATTCTTTAGAGATGCTTGATAAAGATCAACCAAATGTCTTGGTAGTACTAGACAGGTTCAGGAGATAAAGTCTAGAATTCCTATGGCTTGGGGGAGCTAGATGGTTGGTTTTGGGCTTGGAGAAGATTCAATATATTGTGAAGAATCACATCATTCTTCTCCTTTTCCTTCGAAAGCTCAGTTTTGAGAGCATCCCTTTCAGATTCAACCTCTGCTAAGACAGCCTTCAACCTAGCTATCTCAGCATCCTTGACCTCACTTTCTTGAACTAGAGACCCTGACTTTACTATTGATTGGTGTCTTTTTAGATGAACCAAGTTCATTTGGAATGGCAATTACTAGATAGTCCCAAGCAACTAGAGTATAAACGCCAAAATAGTCCTTGATAGTGTCCATTTCCCACCTTTCCAGAGGCACATTGCGCTAATCCAGAACAGTAGTCAAAATGAATCCATAGGGGGTGGCGTGGAGCTTGGAGCCATTGATAACCCTGTCCAGTATCTTGATGATGAATGCATGCCAATTGATTTGCTTTCCACTTTGAAGGCACTCCATCAGAACTAAGTCCATATAGTTAGCAATGAGCCTTTTTTTCCTGCTGGGGCAGTAGACACTTATTCACAAACTTAAGGAGGACTTTGTGGTGTGGCTTCATTTCACTCTTGTGCACAAACTTGGCCTCATTCACTTCTTAGGCATCATAGAATCTCCTAGTAATTTCAAGGGCAGGCGGAAGGGAATCCAGACTTGGACATCTTTGCCTAGTGTAGTCATCATATCCCTCAGCAAGGATGTCACGAATATCTTCTAGCTTTTTTGCGTCAAATATCACTTGAACTACGTTTACTTGGCTGATGACTTTACCATCTTTGACCTCTACATTCACTTCTTTGTTAATTGTATTCGTTGTACGCGAGGTGACGAGTGCGTGCTCAGATTTATTTGTGGAAAATTGTCCCTTTTAGGCTCTTAGATCCTTGAAATTATCGAATATGGAGTTGTTCTTGATACAATTCCTGTTATTAGTTTCACTTCTACATGACTTACTTGGAATTTATTTTGCCTTTTTGGTTTATTCTTGTTGCCTAATTGACTTTTACTTGTTTAACTGAAGACACTTACTCTTATCTAGCCACGTTATCTTTCTTGACTGCTTGTCTTAAATTGGAAATCATTATTTCTATTTCTCATGTAATTAATTGGCCCTAATTGAAAAGAAGTTAGATACCCCATGCTTTGTTGATATTTCCTTATTGAGATTTATGTGACTTATGTTAACTCCCTCGTTGTTAAATTACGTATTATGGAATTATTTTTTCGTGTTATCTCTTCCTTGTTGAGTTGTTCATATTGCGCTTATTATTTCCCTGTAACGGTTATTCCTTGTGAGTTAGTTGTACCGTCTTTTGGTGAACGGAATTTCTTGAGTTGATTCTCTTGCTTTGTTCTTGTATATATTGCCTTTTGTTGCGGTTATTGAGATTGTGATGCACGAGCTCTTTGTCGTGCGATTGTTGCTACTGTGATGCATGAGGTTTCTACCGTGCGGTTGTTGTTGAAGGGTTGCACGAGGTCTTTGCCGTGCCATTATTGTTATTGATGTTTTGCATATGTAGTGTAATAAGGTGGGATATGTAATATGCTTATACATGGGTTGCGCATGTGGCAGAATAAGGTGGGACATTGTTATGCATGTGTGGCGAAATAAGGCGGTGCCTATTATATTATTATTGCACACGCGGTAAAATAAGGGAAGCAATGTTGGGGATTGATTGTATAGAAGTTGTGACGGCATGTGGAGGCATTCCTATTTTGTTTACTATTATGATTATGGGTTGCTTACATGTACGAGACTTATTGCTTGGGAGTTGTGAGGGATCATCGCACGTGCGGTCCGTTCTCCTTTTCATGTTTACTAGTTAGTATAATATTCTAGTTAAAAAAACACTTGCACAAGCATACACGTAGTTGGACACTCCTATTAGAGGTGAATTCCTCCTGATTTTGCTAAAGGTGGAGGTACGCCCTCGTTTATCCTTTATAGTTGAGAGGGTGGCCCTAGTTAGCCAGTTAGTTGTCAGCATGATCATGAGATTGATGGGGCACAGGATGCCAATTGTTAGATTTCAGATGTTGGACCTTATACGAGTGGTGATTTGTCTGAGACTTGGTGAAATTGTGAAAAGAGTTGAACAAGACCTTTTGTGAACATTATGGTAGTATTTGAGTTATTGACTTGTTTTTTCCCTTGCTGTGTTGTGACCTTAGGATTTGGATTGTGATTATGCCGTCATTTCGTATCATCATTTATCATATTCTCGTTGTTAATTGTTGTGTTATCTTATTGTTAGATGTAGAATTATTGGCCATTCATGTAGTCTTTGTCATTACCATTACTCATATGATTATCATATTTATTGACCGATAGGTGTCTTGACTGTTCCTTGTCACTACTCCATCGAGGTTAGTCTTGATACTTACTGGGCACCGCCGTGGTGTGATCATGCTACTCTTATGCACATTTTTGTTGTGCAGATACATGTACTCCCATCCAGTTTTAGCCTTGGAAGGAGGCGTATCGATAGAGACTTCAAGGTATATCTGCTACATCTGCAGACCGATGAGTCCCTTTCTAGCTTTTTCTGTAATAAGTATAGTTCTTCCAGTATTTTCTCCTTTGTATAGATATTCTTGAGTCAGAGCCTCTTGTGTATCCTTTAGCTTGTGATTTGTGAGTTTCCGGGTTTTGGGAATTGTCAGCTTCGAGAATTATTGTGGTATGTGCCGAGCGGCACCTTAAACCTTGTTTATTTTTACCCGTTCAGTTTTAAGTATTGTTTGCTTCCACAAATTTTGGTTATCTTCCGCGTTGTTAGGCTTACCTAGTCGTAGGGACTAGGTTCCATCACGACATGTTCATGAAGGGTGAACTAGGGTCGTGACAAGTTGGTATCAGAGCTCTAGGTTCATAGGAGTCACAGATCACAAGCCGGTTTATTAGTGTCTCGTGGATCGGTACGGAGACGTCTATACTTATCTGCGAGAGGCTATGTAACTGTTAGGGAAAATTCTACTTCATTTGATTTCCCTGTCATGCGAGATTTTTGACATCCACAATCCTAAACATCTGCTTTCTACTCTATCATAGATGGTGAGGACACGTACTAACCGAAGCGATTAGGCACACGCGCCCCTTGCTGCAGCTATCGAAAGTCGGGGTCGGGGTAGGGTTCGAGGATGCGCACGTGGTACAGTGAGAGCACCTGTGCAAGCGGCCACTAAGGTACCACCAGTAGACCATCCGGAGTCCAGGCACCTGACATGCCTACTGCTACTACTATTCCAGCTTTTTAGGAGACTTTAGCACAATTCATGAGCATGTATACCACTTTGTCTCAGGCAGGGTTGCTTCCCCTTGCTGACCTACACCCCAGGCTGGGGAGGAGCACAAACTCCTGACGCCCGCACTCCTGAGCAACGAGTGCATGTTGAGCAGGTCCCAGAGATTACTCCTGCGCCGCATGCGGCACCAGTTCATCTCGAGGGAATGGCAGCGGCTTCCGAGCAGGAGCAGATAAGACTAGAGAGGTTCTAGAAGTATGATCCTCCGGTGTTCTATGGATTAGTATCAGACGATGCCTTGGGGTTTCTTGATGAGTGTTACCATATTCTCCATACTCTGGGTATCTCGGGATCGAGCGGGGTTTTTTTTCACTACTTTCCTGCTTCGAGGGTCCACCTATGATTGGTGGCGCACCTATGAGCTAGACAGTCTAGACGAGGTAGCTTTATTGACCTAGACTCAGTTTTCAGATATGTTTCTGAGAGAGATTGTCCCTCAGAGCCTTAGGGATGCATGGCGTGCAGAGTTTGATGTTTGTTACACAAGTTTGGCTAGACATGCCTCAGCCTTGGTTTCTACTGTTCGCGAGAAGGTTCGCCGGTTCATTGAGGGACTTATTCCTAGCATCAGGTCCAGCATGGCTCATGAGTTAGAGATGGATATTCCATATCAGCAGGTGGTGAACATTGCTAGGATGATAGAGGGTATGCATGCTAGAGAAAGAAAGGGCAGGCAGGGTCAAAAGAGAGAGAGAGAGAGAGAGAGAGAGAGTAGACGAGATTATGAGGGAGATTTTGAGGAGGCGAGGAGTCCTCGTAGACCGAGGAGATATACCGGTACTTATTTTGGAGGCAGGGTGCGTCATCGTAGAGGTTTTGTGGGTCATCTGGTTCACTTTGCATTTCAGACTCAACATGATGACTCATGCGTTCAAGGGTCTCAAAGTACCCGTACCGCACAGTTCCCACCGCCTCGTCAGTAGAGAGGATGCTTTGAGTGTGGAGATACTAGCCACATGTTGAGAGATTGTCCCAGACTCCGGACTGATGTGATGCAATAAGGTATTCAGACAGGGAGAGGGCGCCCAAGAGGGGGAGGCCCAACTCATTGATGTGTTTCATATAGTGGGCTTGAGGCTGGTGCACCAGCTAATATCACCCAGGTACGAATTCAGTTGTTATATAAAGGCACTATCTGTAGTTCATCACAGCCCTGCTTATTGGGGCGAGCTACCTTATTTTTTGATCCCAATTATGGGTGCATTTCATGATATGCACTATGTCTATGCGATTATCTTGTTCGGAGGTTCTATGAGTGATAGTCGTGTCTATCATCCATCTCTATCTATTATCAGAGTTATGAGGCTAGTACAAAATTCATGTTGTCCATTTTAGTAAGGTTGATGTGATCACTCAGTATTCTTGGTTACGAGTTGTGATTTCTATGCTCCACTAGTGTGGGAGCTAACCTGTATTATAGTTTGTAGACGGAATTGATCTGGTGAGAGTCTCTAGATGGGTTGATGTGTGCCCTACATATGATTCAGTATTTAGGGCGGGACCCTTGTGTATTCAGGTGATTTGATATGTTGAGACTAGGCTGTGTATTTCGGTGAGAGTTATGCCGGTATATGATCCTTGTGAGTCTTTTATATGCTTTAATTATTTCTTGTTAGATGTTTTTTTGTCAATTTGTGTTTTAGAAGAATTGATGCTAGTTGATTTGTTTTTTAGTTCCGCTATGTGTTTCCTTTCTCATATTCAGTCATTTTCGTTCTATACTTCTTAAATTGTAGCTTGTAGGATGTGTACTCGTTGGTGTCGGCTGATATTTGGTTAGTCGGGTGTTTGTTATGTGGTTTTTGTGGTTATTGTATCATCGCAAGTGTTGTAGAGGTTTTAAATGAGTTTCTGTTGAATATGAGGCTTATGGACAGTACGAAATTGACCTCAGGCATGTATTGCTATCAAAAATGTTATTGTGGGCCTATGTGTGATGTGTCATGTTGTGTGGTTGTACCCTGTATGTGTTGGCTGGTATTGAAATAGCTGGTTGAGACTGATACCGGATATGGATTTAGGATTGGGACTTTTGGAAACGGATGGAAGGTAAGGATGAATCTGGTTTGAAGGCTTAATGGTATTGCTAGAAAAGTTAAATTTCAGTCGAGATGGTGTCATCAGGCTTGAGTAGATTGGGGTGACGTGAGATCACCCGCGGGTGTACGTTGGAAGTGCGCATTCAGTGGTTAAAGACTTCAGGTTTGTTCTTTATGCTCGTTCGAGGATGAGACAAATTAGAACATGAGAAGATGTGATAACCCGGCCGGTTGTCTAAAGAATTAACACCCGAGCCCTCATTAACTACTTTCCCTAAGTTCATTTCTACTATTTTGGTTTGTCGGGATGTTCGGTGTTGAGTTTCGGAGAGTTTTGGAACACTTAATCCCTAAATGAGAGTTTTAGTTTTAGAATTACCGTAGTTGGAGCAGTGTGAAGATGGCCTTGGAATGGAATTCTTTTGGTTTCGTTAGCTCCGTTGGGTAATTTCGAGCTTAGAGGCGTGTTCCGATTATGTTTTGGAGGTTCGAAGATTAATTAGGCTTTGAAATGCCGAAGTTTGAAATTTTGAGGTTTCCCATCCAATACTGAATTTTTGATCCGAGAGTCGGATTGGAATTCCGGAAGTTGCTGTAGCTCCGTCATGTCATTTGAGATGTGTGTGCAAAATTTCAGGTCATTCGGATGAGGTTTGGTTAGGTTTTTTATCGAAAGAGTTTTTGATAGAATTTGGAAAGTTCATAAGTTTGATTTTTTCTTTCATCCATCGTTTCGATGTTATTTTATGTGATTTGAAAGTTCGAGCGAGTCCGTGTTAGGTTATATGACTTGTGTGCATGATTAGTCGGGGTCCCTGGGGCCTTGAGTGTGTTTCAGGTTGGCTACAGATCCTTTCCCCCTATTTTTGTACTACTTGAACTGTTGCTTCTGATATCCTTTTATGCAATCGCGATGGTTCTCCCGCGATCGCGATTCTTTGTGGAGGACCGCCTCGAAATCCTTCTACGCGTTCGTATTCATCCATGTGCATTCGCTATGTTTTGCTCACTTCTTCACTGCATTCGCGTATAGACTCCCACGATCGTGATAGTCTATTTTTCTATGCTTCGCAATCGCATCCTTAACCCCCGTGTTCGCATAATAGGAATTTGGAGTTGGGCCAGTTGGCCATTTTACTCTTCGCGTTCGCATAAGCTGCTACGCGTTCACATTAGCCAATTCCACTGCTCTTCGCATTTGCATCCCTTTTCACGCGAACAAAGATGAACTCAGAAATTTGGGCTTTAAAATCAAACTAGTTCAGAGATGAGAAACATACAAGCGGCTTCACAGACTCGACTGAAATTCCAAATTCTAGGGTTTCTACCCTTAATCGAGTGTAGATATGAAAGCAAATAAATCAGGCAAGAATAATTTCAGAAAACCCCAAGGAACTAGGGTAAGTGTTTCTCACTCGACTTAGACTAATATCCATGAATCTCCTCTTAATTTTATCCTTTAATTTCAGATTTTAATGAAAAATGGGTAGAACTTCATAGACCAAGTTATTGAGTTTTGAGGGGTGTTTAACCTACGATTTGAGAGATTTTTATATGGTTAGACTCCTGAGAGTACGAGGATTCTGAAAATGTGAAAATTATCTCCGGTTCCAAGATGTTGGCCCGAGGGGCATTTTGGTCATTTTACCTAATTTTGTGCTTTAGCTTTGAATTTTATTTTAGAATTAGTTGCTTGAGATATTATTTACAATGTTTGATTTAATTGAATAGATTTGGGCCATTTGGAGTCGAGTACTCGTGGCAAGAACGTGGTTGCTACTTGATTTTAGCCGGTTTTGAGGTAAGTATCTTGCCTAACCTTGTGTGGGGGACGAGTACGTGCTCGGATTTATTTGTGGAAAACTATCCCTTTTAGGCTTTTAGATCCTAGAAATCATCGAATATGGAGTTGTTCTTGATACAATTGAGTTTCATGTTATTAGTTTCACTTCTACATGACTTACTTGGAATTTATTTGCCCACTTGACCTTTACTTGTTTAACTAAAGACATTTAATCTTATCTAGCCATGTTATCTTTTGTCACGACCTTTCTTGACTGCTTGTCTTAAATTGGAAATCATTATTTCTATTTCTCATGTAATTAATTTGCTCTAATTGAAAAGAAGTTAGATACCCCATGCTTAGTTGATATTTCCTTATTGAGATTTATGTGACTTATGTTAACTCCCTCGTTGTTGAATTACGTATTATGGAATGGTTGCTTCATAGTATTTTCTCCCTTGCTGAGTTGTTCTTGTTGTGCTTAATATTTCCGTGTTGCTGTCATCCCTTGTAAGTTAGTTGTATCGTCTTTTGGTGAACGGAAGGTTTCTGACGTGCGATTTTTGATATTGCGATGCACGAGGTTTTTGTCGTACGATTGTTGATATTGCGATGCACGAGGTTTCTGCCGTGCGGTTGTTGATATTATGATGCACGAGATTTTTGCCGTGCGGTGGTTCTACTGTAATGCGTGAGATTTTTGCCGTGCGATTATTGAAGGGTTGCACGAGGTCTTTGTCGTGCCATTGTTGTTATTAATATTTTGCACATACGGCGTAATAAGGCGGGATATATTATATGCTTATATATGGGTTGCGTATGTGGCTAAATAAGGTGGGTCTAGCAGATTTTGCAGGTTGAGCTGGTTGTGTCTCTATGGCAGCAGAAGGTTCAGCTGGTTGAATCTCTAGTCAGCTAAGACATTTGTAGGTGAGATAGGATTTGGTGGCTCAAGAACTTCGCCAACAACTTCTGTCTCCCATTCAAATTGATTGACTTCTGGTTCAACATCATAAGTAGAGGCGCTCTGAGCAATCAACCTATCCTCAATATTGTTGTCATGATCATGTTGATCCCGTGTTAGTGCACAAGGTATAAGGCTGTTGTTAGTAGGCCCTTGTTGCTGTGGTGGTGAAAGATGAATAGGTGAAGTATCTGGTGATAGCTGTAGAGTGAGAGATGGACATTGAGTGAACATATCATCTTCAATGTTGCCTATGTCTTTGATTGGGAAGATGTGTTCCTGGAAGATAACGTCACAACGAAACTTCTATTATCTAACTCATATAACTTTTATTATCCTCAGGATTTCGTCAACTGGTTTCTTGAGGTAGATGAGCTGAAAGAAAAAAAAATAAAAAAATATGTGTATGTGTGTGTATGTGAAAATCCAAAAATATGTCTTTTATTATAGTAATTTTTTAGGTAGTATAACAATTCTCCCTTGGTTTTTCTTTGTGACACAGTTCTTTTCCAAGAATTTTGCTTGAACCGAGTGTAGTAAAATCTTTTTATTTTTTTAGGAATTAAGAATCTTTAGTCAGAAAGCTAATTTAAAGGATCAATATCCCTTAGCTGCATATGACTTAAGAGTGGTAAGTGCCTTAATTGTGATACCCAGGCTCAATTCTTGACTCTTAAATAAGTGTCTTAAATTGTGTGATTATAATTGTGCTTCACTACTTTGACTAGAACGTCTTAATGAGTTCAATCCGGAGTGAGTTATGTGCCATGTGTGTGTAAGATTTTGCATTATTCAGTGCATTACATTTGATGCCTAGAACTTGCCCCGTGTGTTTGCAAAGCGAAATAGTAGTTTTGTTCGGTCTTGGAAGTGATATAGGTATTTTCTTGTTGAGCCATATATACATATTTTACCCACCTAATTGTTATGTATCGTAGTTAACCTCTTTTAGCCTATAATCCTTTTTCTTTGACAACCACATTACAAGTATATATATATATATATATATATATATATATATATATATATATATATATATATGTATATATATATATATCGAGCCTGAAATCCCAGTTTTTGGCAACCACATTACAAGCCTTACTCAATTGTTTGAATTGACCATATATTTGAACCTTTTCACCTCTTATGAACACTTGAATTGTAATGAACCTTGAAAAGGTTAAAGTGTTGGATAGTTGGTTTGGCTTTTGAGTGGAGCTAATAAAATAAGGAGAAAGGTGCACTATTTTAGAAAAGTAAGAGCCACTTGGAAAGAAAAGAATATATATATATATATATTATAGTTATATTGTTGTGAAAAATATTATTTGATAGCCATGCTCTCGGTATCATTGTGCTTAAAAAGAATTATAGGGTAATATACATTGAGGTGAAGGAAGAGTTTTGGTTTGATGTAAGGATGGGCTTGAGTGTTTAAGTATATATATTAAAGTGCTTAAGGGATATGCAGTCACTCATATCCAAATGTGTCCTACCCGACATATATTCTATATTACAATCAATTAAAGTCCTACTTGATCCTAGATTGAATGAGCTCGATTAGTAGAGTAGTACAGTCGCGCAAGCCTATGGTGCATCATTTGTGGCATATGAATATGAACTCTTTCTATCTTGTTCCTAACTGTCTTAAATTTTATTTTGTGGAAGTACTTTCTTTTGTTGTGTGAGGGGACTTGATTCACGAAGTAAAGGTAATGTCATTGACCTCTATGTTAGAGTGAGTGAGTGAGTTGTGAATAATGCAAGCTACTTTTGAGTTGAATCTTGAGGATGGGATATTATGATAAGGTGCTCAGTCTACTTTAATTATTCTTGGCATGGTGTATCATGGAGGTTGTTTGATGTAAGGTTATCCCTAGGTAAAGTGTAGTTAAATGCTCGAGGACGAATAATGGTTTAAGTGTGAGGTGTTGATGTTAGGCTAGAAACTCGTATTTTAGCCGTGGTATTACATTCCAATTACTATATTTTTACATGTGCTTAAGCTCAAATGATAATAAATTACACTTAGAATGTATTTTATGCCTTGAAGGAATAGATCCCTAGTTCAAAAGTTAATTTGGAGCTAAATCGATTAATTTGGAGCTTTGAAGTTTGAGTAAAAGCCTAATGCATTAAGTTGGGATCGTGTTCGGAGGTTGTGTACCAAGTCTAGATATCAAAAGAGAATGAAATATTTTCACTCCGAGAGAATTGCACTGCCAAGCCGCATAGTGCGCCGCAGTATGCGCCACATCTATGCAATTTTCCAACAGTCTGTCAGAAACATCTCTCTGAACTTCCACCCCGCTGCCGCACCGCACAGGGCGTCGCAGCGTGTATCGCGCGTGTATAAATTTTACAGAGCCAAATCCTATTTTGCGCAGGAAAGGGTGTTTCGTTTGGGCCCGACCCTACTTGATATACATACATATAAAAATGCTATTTTGAGGACTTTTGACATATTGGAGACCTAGAGAGACTATTTCAGAAGGGAGAAAATGTTTGGAGCCATTTTTCGGAGGAGATTATCATCAAATTCTTCATCGTTCATCTTTAATTTGTAATTTGATTATGCAAATTATTTGGGAAATTGTTACTATGAGCATTCATAGCTAATTACCTAATCTAGGATTTTGATGGAACCTGTTGAAGGATGATTTTCTCGTTATGTTAGTATAGTTTGCCATAGTATTATCTAGATCTATTTGTTCAACTATATGCTTATTGCTGTTGATTGAATGGCCCTCAATTAGCTATTCCTATTTAGTGTACACTACTCGGGAGAGAGTGCATATTTAGGTAGTTGTTGAAGATCATCACTCCTAACGTATATGAGGGATCAATACGAAGGGTGTAAATGTGAGATTAGGGATAACAAAACCTTGGGTTCGATCTATGTGAGCAGCAATTACAGCTAACTAGCGTAATTCGAGAGAATATGTCTAGTATATTATTGTAATTACTCGGGAGAGAGTTACGACAGTCGGAGTGTTCATGATCGATAGAGAAAACTTAGGCAAAATTTATAGCAAATATGCAGAAAGAATTCCGAAAACAGGAGAAATTAGAACCTTAGATTATTCTCATCCTTGCTTACACATCATTTATAGTTAGTTCTTAATTACTGCATTTTTATTACGTAATATTTAGTTAATATACATCCCATTTGTTACTCAAATATCTACGAAGATTGAATACATGAATTTTTGTGAGTTCAATAGTTGTGATTGATAGATCAATTCCATGTGGGATTCTACTCCGGACTTGTTGACCAGAATATATTTGAAACGATCACTTTATCCTTTTTATAAGTCATAGTTGGGCGTGATCATTCATGATTAATTATATCGGAATTAGTTATTCCAGGAATACAAAAATATTATAATGGTGTGATAACTAATCCCGAAATTGATTATATCATGATTTTATTCCAACCAAATGGGATAGACTCATCTCAAAATTTGATCTAGCACTACTTATCCATTATCTTTTGTAGCAAAGGAGACCTAAATGCCTTCGGTTGGTATCACTTAAACTAGAACACAAAAAGAAATTGAATTTATTGACTAACCATTGCTTTATTGATACTGGCTATTTCCCTCTTAAAATTTTGTTGTTTTTTCTTGAGATGGATTGAATGTTTTAGCTTTCTGATTTCCAGTTTTGGAAAATTGTGTTCTTCAAGTATTTTTCGTTTCTTCAAACTACAATTTTAATCGTACTTGATCATTTCTCGTTGGGAAGTTGCTCTCTATTTTGGTGGGAGTTATGTAAATCTGGTTATTTATCTGAAACTCCCCGTAGAGAAAGATGGCTTACTCTTGCTTTGAGATTGAGTCTTTCTCTTATGACAAAGACTACATTGTCATCAGTACAACGAAAACAATAAACTCAGTGTAATCCCACAAAGTGGAGTCTAGTAGGGTAAAGTGTACTCGGACCTTACTCCTACCCTGTGTGGGTATAGAGGTTGTTTCCCAAGTCCTCATTTTATGGAGATTGCTATATGGTGTAGATGGTGACATTGGTGGAGGAAAGGCAGGAGATAATGCTGATGGAATGGGAGGGGAGGAGGTAAAATGGTTGGGTGTGGTGAGGTAGCATGCCATGTGGCGTCCACCTCACCAGAATACCGGTGCCACGTAGGATTTAACTTTTATACTGGACAGCTCTAACGGAGGAGGGGTATATGCGAAAAGTATAACGGTTTTGTAAAATTAAACCTTTTCACATAGTAGAGAGGTAAATTTGATCCTTTTTCCGTTGAAGTAAGTAGTAGTATTATTTTAAGCGTGTGATATGCTATTAACATTTGAATCCTCTAGTTAGATGTGCTATAGCCTATAGGTGTTCAGTATACTAGTTGCATACAAGAGTTGTTCCCAACATTAATATAGTATTTACCTTATAAAGGAAAAAAAAAATGGTGCTTTTATTTCATTTTTGAGATTAAGCGAAAAAAGTAGTAGTAGTAATACTTTTAACCAACGTTATGATATTTCAAGATTGGTCTACAAGAGATAACCCCACAATCCAAACCTTGTTAGTTGTGTATAAATACATTTGTGGGATGATGATGTTGGTGTAGAAAATGTTATTAATAATATCGTTGAGCAAATCATAGAAACTAGTGTTCTTTAAGTGAAATAAATAATTAGAGATAACGACGAATAGTAACTCTCGGATGAAATACAGGTTACTACTATTCTCAATAGTCTTGTCACCTTGGTTTGAAGTTGTAATATGTAGAGAACATTGTTCAAGCTAGAGTTAGTTTGAAGAGGTGAAGGGCTTAGTGTTAATTTCTTCTTGCTTTAAGTTGGAGTTGACTTGAAGGGGTGCAACAGTCGAGTGATTTTTGCGGCAAAGCTTCGAGTTAGTCTTAGATAACAAAGCTGTACTCTGAGTTTGCTCATTATTATAGTGGTGTTGAGTTTAATCTTATAAGGGTAGATCGTAGTTTTTACACCTTTGAGTCGAGTGATTTTTCACGTAAAAATCTGGTATTTTTTACTTTATTCCGCGCTTTATAGTTTATTGTTGACGACAAGAAACACATAAAGAAAGAGGCTCGTCACCACCTAATTCCCCCCCCCCCCCCCTCTTGTCTCATATAGGTGCATAAGATAACACATGGAAATCGTCAAATGTATTTTTGAGTATTAATGATAAAACTTCACTAGAGCAGGGCCTGTCCCTGGTTGTTGAGACTTTGATTTGGCATATTATATATCAGTAGGTGGAGACCATTGCCGTATTTATATTGCAACTTGCAATTTAATTAAGTCCGAGGAAACTACATAAAAAAGAAATTGTGTAAAAAGACCACCCATATTGTCTGTCATATGCTTTGTACTACTATTTGTGATATGTTATTATATCATGTGGAGTATCAACTTTATTGAAAACTGCTATCTAGGTAAGTTCTAGGATGCTATGTCAGTGAAATTAACAATTAGTAGTATTTTATAAATGACCACTTCAATTGATATGCTTAGTAATAGTTGTCAAACTATTCTATCATTTTGAGGAACAACTTTCAGCAGATTTCTTCAATTGCAAGTGTTGTATATATCTCTGAAGAATCTTTGCAAAAGTAACAAGAGAAATGGCTGCTTATGCTGCAGTAACTTCTCTGATGGGAACTATACACCTGATTTCACAATCTAACTTAGACCTGCAGCTGCAGGACGGTCATAAAGAACACTTAAAATTACTCTACGAGAAGGTTAGCTCTCTGCTAGAGTTTCTAGACGCTAATTCTGATGATGAATCATTGAAGGATTTGCAGGAAAAGGTCAAAGATGTAGCACATGAAGTAGAAGACAAAGTTGAATCACACATTCAAAAAGAGGCGCAGAAGAAGCTTCTTAAGATGTTGCAACGAGTCTTTCACCTTCCAACAAAGGCGCATGAAAGGCTTCTTAAGATTTTGCAACGAGCTGTAGAAGCCATTGATTCTATCAAGGAAGAGCTTTTCAAGCAGAGGGAGAGTAATAATAGTAATATGCAAGCAGGAAATAGTTCACTTGGTGGTTCTAATTCACCAGAATCTCATGTTTCTACCCTTGAGAACAACATGGTGGGGTACAATGATGAACAAGCGAGCATGCTGCGTCAACTCACTGGAGACTCACGTCAACTGGAAGTCATTTCAATTGTTGGTATGGGAGGCATAGGCAAGTCAACTTTTGCTAAAAGAGTGTTTTCTGATCCTTCAGTTGTGGGCTTCTTTGATGTTCGTGGATGGATTACTATGTCCAAGGACTATAGTATAAGAAAGATGCTTCAATCCCTCCTTCAAGATGCTGGGGTGGAGCTTGATAAGGTAAGCGATGAAGAACAAGCAGACGACTTGGATGAAAGCGATGACGAACTAGATCACGAGCAGAAAATCAATAACGCACTTGCAGATCGCTTGCAAAAAAGTTTAAAAGGTAGGAGATATTTGATTGTTGTGGATGACATATGGAGCATGGATGCCTGGGATGAGATTAAACTATGGTTTCCAGAATACAATAATAGAAGTCGGATATTATTGACTACTCGAGACATGAAGGTTGCTCAATATGCTAGCTTTCCTGAGGATCCTTTTTTGATGCGTTTCCTGGATGAGGAGGAAAGTTGGAATTTGTTTTGCCAAAAGGCATTTGACAAAAACGTTTGCCCGATTGAACTTGAGAATGTTGCAAAGGAAGTTGTAGAAAACTGCAAAGGATTACCACTAATGGTTTCTGTGATTGCAGGGACTCTCTCTAGCAAGAGGACACTGGACGAGTGGAGGAAAGTAGCTGAAAGTGTGAGCTCCTTAGTAAACCTTGACGATTATCAACGTTGCTCAGGAGTGCTCGCTTTGAGCTACAATCATCTTCCTTCACATTTGAAAGCCTGCTTTCTGTATTTTGGAGTTTTCCCGAAAGCTAGTGACATTTCTGTTAAAAAGTTGATGAGATTATGGGCTGCGGAAGGACTGTTCGAGCTAAAGGGGCTTGAGGAATTGGAAAAAGTGGCTGCTTATCTTTTACATGATCTTATTGATAAAAGTCTAATCATTGTTAGCAGACGAAGTTTTGATGGCAAAATCAAGACTTGTAGGATTCACGATCTTCTTCATGATCTATGCTGGAGAGAAGCTGAAAGCGATAGTATTTTGTACGTTGTAAATGACGTACCTTATGGAGGACCAAGAAGGTATTTTCCTCAAGGTCGTAGGTGGGTGTCACTTCATTTAGCGGGAGGTTATTATCCTACCCTTTTCAGTGCTCTTAGTTATAGCAAAACGCGTTCTATTCATTTTTATGCTGATCCAGTTTATAATCTACAACTGGAGCATTTCAAACTTCTTAGAGTATTGGAATTGGAGGCCACGGAATTCCAATATGGTTTCCCTAGTGAAATATTATGCCTAGTTTGTTTAAGGTATTTGGTTATTAAGATCGATGAGATCTCAGAACATATACCGATTTCCAATCTTCAGAATTTACAAACTCTCGTTATATTTACTATATCACGGAAAGGTTTTATAAATTTACGTGATGGAATTTGGGACATGTCTCAATTAAGGAATCTCAATTGTTCAAGGATCTTTTTGTACCCTCATCGGAATGTATCAGTTGATTACCCGGTTTTGGAAAACTTGCAAAGTGTTTGTGGGTTGAGTTCTTCTTGTTGCACGAAAGAAATATTTAAAGGGATTAAGAAAGTGAAAAAATTGGGGATTTCTTGCAACAGTTATACCGAGTCTGAATGGCTAGCTAATCTTACATATTTACATGAGCTTGAGACACTAAGTATAGCATCCTCATCCTACTATGGTAATGTTTATTCAGATTTCAGGCTTCCATGTCCAGGTTCATTCCCACCACATCTCAAGAAATTGACACTTTGTGGTACTCGACTGTCATGGGAGGACATGATGATCATTAGCAAGTTGCCCAAACTCGAGGTGCTCCAATTGAAGGAAGATGACTTTGCACGTAGTTTGTCTGTGGGAGAGAGAGTCTGGGAAGTAACAGAGACGGGATTTCCCGAATTGAAATTCTTGCTCCTTGAGAAGTTGATTCTTGATTATTGGAGAGCCACTGATGATTATTTCCCATGCCTTGAGCATGTAATTATCAAAAATTGCCGTCACTTAAAAGAGATTCCTCAAGGATTCGCAGATAGTATGACACTGAAACTTATTATGTTACAGGGATGTTCTCCTTCCGTTGTGACATCTGCTGAGCAGATCCAGAGAGAGCAATTAGAGTGTTCAGGAAGCGACACGCTTAGAGTGTATGCCGTTGATACAAGGGGTAAGTAAAATAATCTACAATAAAATTTCAACATCCATTATATGTTTGGCTAATCTATGAACTGTGTTAAACCATTAGATGAGAATTGTCATGCGGAGTGTGATATGAGTTTTGTGCATAACTGCTACATTGTTTGAGTATAATAATAAGATATGCAACTCACAAAGTTCATAAGTTCTATAAAATCTTAGTATTCGTATTGAACTCGTTCATTCATATTTTCATTTTGCAATGCATGAATCATTAGCCAAATAGAAAATTTTGGGACAGTTGGTGATAGAATCTGTTGCCAAATAAGGAAAATGAAAAAGAAATTGGCTCCTTGCATCTGTCATAAGCAGCTGATGTTTTAAACAATGGTTGTGTGTTTGATGTTATATATGTTAAATCTGTGAAATGTGTAATAAGTATTGAGTTTCCAAATCTAACAATCGGTTACTCTATTCACTTTATACACTTAACTGAAGATTCACTTGGAATGGCAATTGTACACAGATTCAGATCAAGATTAGTGAGAACTAGAAGCAACGCAGGAAGAAACAGACAAGATTTAGAGACAGATTCCAAGGGAGACAAGCATTTCAAGAGTGACGATGGAATGGAATAATGAGATTGCTCGGTTAATCTGCCAGATTTTAGGGTGGACGCTATTAGCTGGATGTGTCTAACTATGTTTGGCAAGAGAGAATTTTGCGACTGTTCCAACATAAACAAAGGCATATTGAGGTGATTGCAAGAGTCATCATTCAGGAATTGTTCAGCAGATTTGAACTATTTTCCTAACATTTTAGAAGACTAGATTGTTGCTTTTGAAGTTAAAGTTGTAGGAAGGAATCTACTGTCCGATATTGAAACTGAAGGCATAGGATGAAGTAAATGCTTGATTGTTGTTTTCTCTTTTTCTGAGCTGTAAATTCTCCCAGTTTGATAATACAATTTTAATTTATCAAGAAAAAGTGTTGCAAATAAATGTTGTGAGCTGCTATGGAATTTGCAGATGGTACCAAACTGCAGATCAATGAGTGACATAAAATGTTGTCTAACTATTTCTAGTTTTTGCCAACAAATCTAACGAGAGCAAGAGAAGACAAGAGCAGTACAATCTGCGCTTGTTGCATGCTTGGTTTTTCTTATGCTATTGCAACGTTTCTAGTGTCTCGTGATAGATGCAGTGGTGAATTTATTCTCGAAATTTCTCAATTAAATAAATCAGAATATATTGAGTATTTTTTTAACAATGCGGAAATAGCCTATTGCAGAAATGCAGGTTATACACTACAAGAAAAACACCCTTTAGCGAAGGAAAAAATGGTCCTTAATAGTCAATTTCTGGTTGCGAAAAGTCAATAGCAACCAGATATTTCCGTCGCTATAGCCTCCGCTGCTAAAAGTCAATAGCGACGGGATTGTGGTCTTGTCCTAAAATATCATTTGAGACCAGTTTGAATCCTGGTCCCTAAAATACTTTTAGGCACCATATTTCCAGTCTCAAAATACAATATAATTAGATACATTAATTTAGTTGGTAAATATTTTAGAGACTAGTTATTCTGAAAATAATTTTAGTAACTACATCAATTTTTATTATTTTATTCTTGTGCTTGCTAAATTAAATCTTTAAAAAGAAAATAAAAAAAAAAACTGATAACAACAAGATAATAAAGTGTTGAAGTAGTTTTACAAAAATTGATTAACATTCCAATTAATGACGCCATTTGCTTGTATACTGTAACTAAGCAATCACAATACTATTACACAATTCTTGCAAAAAAAAAAAAAACCTAGCTAACATCCCTAGACATTATACAGTTCAAATTCCCAGCAAAATGAGAGTCAACTTATATTTCCTCCAAATAAGCTTTTTAACTTGCAAACTTCAATCTCCAAAAAACCTGTAAAAAGTATTAAAATATCTTCCAAAAAAACAATAAAGATCAACAAGATATATGGTTAAATAATATTGTATAATTTTACCCTAACAATGATCAACCTACTTATCAAAATTCATCAAGTGTGGTCATCTACCCTACAAAAGTTAAATGGCAACGTAAAAGGGATTGCATGAACACAAAAAATGGATTTAGACCTTTGGAAAATATGTTCAATGATAATTTTATCTACTATCCCGAATTTAAATTTTAAATACATATATGAACAGCTTCTTGGCTAGAGGTAAGAATCACAAATCTTGACAGAAGCACAACTAGATTTCATGCTAAAGTAGTATAAGCTTTACCCTTGAGCAGGTTTAATGCTTAAATACATAGGTCATTGTCATCATTTACTTTAAAATAAGGTATCAACTTGAAAAACTTGATTTTTTTCTATTCTTTTGGCTAAAGAATGTAAAGTAACCAATCTTGACATTAATGGGATTTTTTAAGATTCTGCAAATATAACTTAGCTACATACACATATTAGTAATATATATTGATTTCCAATAGAAGCAATCGAAAATGGACAGAACATGCTGAGAATTAAGGTAATATACCGCCGATGATACAAAGTGGGTTGCTACACCACAAGCAAGCATTTCAGCACCACCCAACCTAGCACCAGTAAGACCAGCATAATCCCATGCCAAAGAGTACAATAAATTAGAAATAAACCAAGGGAAACGAGACTTAACATATACATTTTTTTGATGAGAAAGAACGAGACTTAACATTTGTACCTACAAATTCTCTGTGCATCATGGAAACATAGGAATTAGCCCTTCCCAATAATAGAAACATAATTAGAATAAAGAAACCAGGGAGAAAATGATCATATCTCTAGATAAAATCAGGTATCATTCATTCATACTTGTCACCATTTTTACATGTCTTCAAAGGCTAACATTTGGAATTATATAAAAAATTCATATGAAAACAAGGGCTGATTTTTGTAATAATTTAAACTTGACAAATTCAACCATCACGTGAAAACTAAGGCTGACATCCAGCTAACTTCCAGCTAACTGTCCAAATATTTGTAGGGAAAATATATTTTGGAGACTTTTATGGTATATATGTCTCTTATGTTTAGTTAGTTATTTATGCGGTGTATGCTAATGTAACTAATGTTGTTTTTGTTTTTATTTGCCTTTCTTTTCCCTGCGCCGAGGGTCGATTGGAACAGTCTCTCTGCCCTTTTGGGTAGAGGTAAGGCCTATCTACATATTACCCTCCTCAGACCCCACTTTGTGAGAATATACTGGGTTGTTGTTGTTGTTTCATGTGAAGAGGATTGACCTAATTATGATTATATAATGAGTGCAAACTTACTTTTATAATGAGGAAACACATGATCAATGAATGCCTAATGGTGGAAAACGGATAAAAAGAATGTCCAGTGAATTCGGAAACTATAAGAGAAGATGCACCAAAAGGTGTGTATCACAAGCTTTTGCACCCCATCTGCGGGAACTAAGGATCGATTTACTGTTTCTGACTCTTTCTTACTTTTGATTTCAAGGATATTGGGAAATTAGAAGCAGCATTAAATGCAAAGTAGCTGAGCTGACCATTGCTCTGAAGATAGCCTAAACTAGTGAGCAGTCAGGTAGTGACTTTTAATTTCCAACGACAAGTAGCAAATAACTTCACACCGACACTTTAATGAATTACATCAACATCAATAAATTCCTACAGAAATATGAACAATATGGCAAGTGAAATTACCAAAGAATCCTGTAAGTCTTGATAAACAGTAAGAGGCACCTATATCAGGAAAGAATCCCAAAGCTGTTTCGGGGCATGGCAAAACCTACAGGCAAACAAACATAAGAATATGTTGGACTTAAAATTTTTGGTATCACATCAACAAACATCAAGTTAGAAAAAGTGTTATGTGTAATCTTTAATGCAAATTCGAGTTACCAACTAAAGCTCATGAAAATATACAATTTGTAAGGTTGTGTTCTTATTTGGCTAGTGTTATTCCACTGGAACATTCATATATCGCTGCACTCCATTAGAGAGGACATAATGAGACAAATTTCAAGCAAATACCAAAGAATGCGGCAAAGTCTAGACTTTTTAAATGCCAAAGAGTAGCTTGACTTCTAAGCCTTACACTGTTTAACTTGCAGCAGATATCAACTTTGTAACAGAAAATTCGGAAACATAGATAATTTAAAACTTAAGGAATGATAGCACTACTTTGGCACCTGGTGTAAAAAAGCCATATTTGGTAGCATCCGCAGTGGATCTAACCCCATTTACTCTATTTGACTGTTTCACATTAAACTAGAGGTTACATAACAATCAAATTAGAAAAAAGATATATGTTAATGAAAGTACTCTAATTTGCACATAACCTTTTAGACTAAAGGAATAATACTCCACAAGAATGTAAGCTGCAAATTGATTGTGAAAACGGAGAACAAACAATTTTTCAATTCAACACTTATCAACTAGTTTACTAATTGTTGCTCATCAACAATTTCTCTTGTCATTAGAAGTATATAACCTTCGTAGCAATGAGCTAGAATTAATAAATTATAAACCAATGATCAAATTTAAGAATCTAAAAATAATAATATACCACAAGAATGAGATAAGTTGTAAAATTAATTGTCAAAACAAAAGGAACAAACAATTTCTTTATTCAACACTTATCACTAGTATACTAGTTACTCATTCCATATATATTTTGTTTATAGTTATATTATTTCATGCTTGTGAATTGAATTAAGCCAAAACTTGACTCTAACCCAACATTGTGACGGTCTTAGTACTAATATAAGAAAATGACAGAAAATAAAAGAGAAAATACATAAATACCCCACTCAACTTGTCCTGAAAAATCATTTACACACCTAAACTTTATGGGTGTCCTAGTACCACCCTATTCTTATTCAAAGTGAAATTAGTACCTCCTTCAAAGATGAGGTGGCAGAGAAATTAATATCACCTTACTCAAAGCGCGTGAAAGGCTCGAAAATTGTAAAAAGCTACTTAAATTTTACAACTGTTAATTTTCTATTGGCTGTTATACCTAATTAGTTGTATTTGGTGTATTACTAACATAGCAAAATTAATGGGGTTTGGTGTATTAATTTTCCTTTTTATTTTTATTTTCCTGTTTTCTTTTCTTCTCTTTCCTCTTTCCTTTTCTTCTTTCTCTTTCCTCCATTTTCACGCCCAACAACTCCTCCGGATGTTCTTTACAATTGCATACAAAAACCATTCAATCACGTCATTAACAAGCATAAGCACACGGAATCCCCTCTTTGCCAACGGAATGCTTATTAAAGGGAAATGCTAATGTTAACTACTTAAATTAAAAAATCAAGTCAGTCATTTTTAAAAAAAGAAATAGTCGATCCTTGGACTATAATATGTCAGATCGGCTATTAGTTTCACGGTAGATGAGCTTTTTCATTGTCACAAGAGAGCAGCACCATACAATCATAATCGTAACAGAACCGACATTAAAGATTGATAGCTCTTTCTACACCTATTTTATCATCTCCCCCACCCTCCAATTGTTCTTCACAGCTTTGCCGGAGCAAACAATCAACGTAAAAACAAAAACCCAACACTTTATTGAATCTTTCTTAGCTTCTTGGCTTCCACTTGTTTGGAATATTTTTAAGGAGGTAAAGAAAGGTTCGGTTGGGGGAGGGGGACAATTATTCTAGTCAAAGAAAAAAAAATGAAAAAATATGTGAAAATGCCACGTGTTAGCGCGTGTAAACACTACTTGGGTAGAATTTGGTTGTGGCATTTTAGGGGTTAAATAAATTCATCTTAGATAAGGATAAGGTGGTACTAGGACACCCATAAAGTTTAGGTATGTAAATGATTTTCTAGTACAAGTTAAATGGGGTCTTTAGGCATTTTCTCAAAAAAAAAACTACCTAAATATGATTGCACTAAAATCAAAAACTCGATTCTCAAATTTTTTGATTTCGACTACAACGATAGAACTAAAACGCAGCTAATTGAAAATAGAGTTGTTAGGTATCATTTTGTTAAGTTACAAGTGAGCCATAAATACTCCAGATGCTAAATTCATTAGCAAGCCACAAACAAGACTTTCTAAAGCTAAGCTAATATATACTATACTCACTAAAAGTTATAGAAGATGAATATATTTTCAAAAGGCAAATGATTGTCTAAAATTCAACACTATTGTATGGGCTGTAATTTGACATTATAGTAATCAATTGAATTAATCACTTCCCTCGACTAACGTAAACGTAACAAGCAGCGAGGCTGCCCTCGACCAAAAGGTACTATCCGCACCCGCCTAGAAGTTTTGGTTGGGGTCGACGCCTTCCGTGTATGCCCGAAATAATCTCCTAACACGGACCCAATCTCCAAAAAAAGTCAACTGGTACAACTAAGATCTGTAAATACAGAGGCAGTCATGAGAAATGCAGGTTCCACTCTCTCTCCATAGGGGCTCTAAGAAATACAGAATACAACGCAGAGTGAGAACGCAATACCAAAAATACAGAATAATAGTAGATCTATGAAAACATGATTGTAAAGGTATGAACCTCTTCACGGAGAGGTAGATTAACTCATCCTCATGAATAAAGATCACTAATATCTCCTATTGTGTCTACTTATGTTCTCATTATCTTTTCCCTTATTGAATTTAAGATATGTTACGACCTACTATGGTTGCCCTTTTATTTTCAATAATTGTTTTGAATTCATAAATGCTTGTAAACATTATGAGCCAAACAACTATATTCCTGCTACAAAAAGGATTAAAATATAGGAATTCACTAATAAACAATCTAAACAAAATGAAATAAAAATCTATTTTTATGGAAGATAAACAATTGACGATATTCTTTAATCCAAACTACATATAAAAAGGGAGAGTTCCTCTAAGCACTAACGGCAAGAAAATTATTAAACAGAGAATAGAAGATGAACAACAAATTAAAAGAAAACGAAACAAAGAAAAGGCTTTTACAAACAATTCAAAAAAGGACACGCAAGAAAACACAATCTTGAAAAGAAACAGATTGTACAAAATTTTGCTGAGTAACCACAAAATAGAAGCTCAAAGACAAAAATACATTAGAAAACCTAGATTTAACAAAAACCCAGATGAGAAGTAATAAGTAAAGCTTATCTCATAGGATATATATAGAGAAATAAAGTGTGCTTACTTTGGGAAAGATAGTCGTCCATACATAGTTTGATTTTCTCCCCAAACCTGCACATATATATTGTAAGCCTACCGTGATAGAGATGAAAGAGTGAAAGAGTAGAAAAATATAGCTCTGATTTTAGTATACATGTTGTTGTTCATAGCCTTTGAGAGAAATATGCAGACTTAGATTTATGGAAGTGATTTAGGGATTTGAGGGAGATGAACTGTGAGTGGGAGCCAGCTAAGCTTTCTTTATTTCCTTGAAAAAAGATAATGATGTTAATTTAATTTTCTTAAATTTTATTCTAATTTGACATGGCGCCTTTTTTTCGCCAAAAAGTTACTTTTTTGTGACCAGATATCAACCCGTCTATGAGAAAAACTTAATTCTCTTCGTTGATTTAACGAAAAATTAGAGAATTAAGGACCAGCATATATTCTCATCCCTAATAGGGTACTTTTAGGGACCACATTCAAACTAAACTTGTTAAACGCGCCGGGTTGGACCGGTTCCGGACCGGCCCAGACCAGTAGAAACCGGAACCGGCCCGGACCAGTAGAGATGGGGCCGGGTGGGCTGGGTTATAATGGGGTAGTGGTTTGTTCTGGATTATATAGTGTAACGGTTAACCGAAACCGGTTAGGCCCGGTCCGGCTAAACAGTACCCTTGACGGGTAAAACGGACCGGACCGGCCCGGCCCGGTTCAACGGTCGAAATTTTTTTTTTTTTAATTCAGATTTTCTAAACAATGGGGCCCACCCCAAACGACTAGAATCACAGAAATCCGTTGGCCAACGGATGTATTTAACTTTTGGCCATTTTTTTTAATTTTTAACATATTTTTAATTTACAAATGTAGCCTTATGTAAATCTATAAATACCCCACCTCTTCTTCATTTCTCACTCAAAATTCTCATCTCAATCTCAAATTCTCTCATTCACCTATTCTCTAATTATCTAGTTCAAGACTTCAAGTCTTAGGGTGTGTTTGGTACGAAGGAAAACATTTTCTGGAAAATGTTTTCCAATTTTCCCATGTTTGGTTGGCTTAAATATTTTGGAAAACATTTTCCTTATCAATTCATTTTCCTCCAATTGGAGGAAAATGTTTTCCTTATCAAAAGAAGGGAAAATATTTTCCAAAGCTCCTTCTCAACCATTCTCACCCTTACCAACCCACCTCACCCCCTCTCCAAAAAACAGTTTTTTTGTTAGAAAAATTTTAGTTTTTCCGTTACCATCCACCCTACTACACCTTCACCCCACCCCGCAAAAAAAAAATTCTTTTACCTTAATTTTTTTTTTATAATTTTAAATTTCTGTTTTCTTATTTTTTTTGCACCACCCACCCCCACCCCTACCCCCGCCCCCCACCCCTACCCTCCCTCATACCTCCCTCCCCTGCGCACAAAAAAAATTACTTTTTTTTTGTAATTTAAATTTTTAATTTTTTCAATTTACTCCCCCCCCCCTCCACCCCGCCCCGACCCAGCCCCCCCCTCCCCCCGAAAAAATTTTAAAATATATTTTTCAGTTTTTAATTTTAATATTTTTCATTTAAAGACTCAATATTTTACAAGTTCCAAAATTATGAGTTCGGAAGTTTACGGGTTTAGAAATTATAAATTTACCGATTCGAAAATACGCAATTTTTGCGTTAAAAAGTAAAGCATCACATTAGTTCCTTTAGATTGTGTCAATTTTTAGAGACTTCGGGAAGGGAGGGGTGGGGAGGTGGGAGGGGGAGGGGTAGGAGAGTTGCAAAAAGAATATTTTTCTAAAAAAACTATTTTTTACTCTCTAACCAAACATAGAAAATATTTTTCGGAAAATGTTTTCTACTTACCAACCAAACAAGAGAAAATAAGTGATAAAATCACTCATTTTCCATGAAAACATTTTATAGGAAAACATTTTCCATGGAAAACATTTTCCTTCATACCAAACACACCCTTAATAATTTCTCATTTCATCTTCAAATTTACAGCCTCTTTGCCCTCTCGGGTAGAGGTAAGGCATGTCTACATATTACCCTCCCCAGACCCCACCTTGTGGGAATATACTGGGTTGTTGTTGTTGTTGTTGTTGTTCATCTTCAAATTTATTTGGCTCATTTTTCTTGAGTAATTGAAATTCAATTATAGTATTTTATCATTCGTTTTTTGAACTTCAAGTTGGAATATTGGCTTGACGTTTGTTCGTGGTAACATCGAAAATTCGGAAATTGCATAACCAAGTGCTCCAATTCGGTGCACTCCCTCTAACTCTTTCTCTTATTAATATTTTAATTGCATATTTATTTTGTGCTTATTTATTCCTTAAATTTCACAATATGTTTAGTGCTGCTAAAAAAACGTGTAGAAAAGTTACTGGTATGGGAAGTAAAAGTAGAGGTAATTCTTCAGCATTTGATAGTAACCCAATATCTATTGTTCCTGAAAAATCGCATAATGAAAATATAGATTATGATCAATTACAAGAAGATTATGGAATAGAAGATAATGAAATAGGAATTGAAGAAGAGATACCTGCTACACCTACTAGTGCACCTAGTGCTGGGGTAGGTAGTGTTGGAGTTGGTACAAGGGGTGGTGGTCGTGGCACTAATGATGTTGTTAAATTTTTACATAAATTTTATACTGCTACTGTTGAGTTTTCTGGATCTTATTACCCTACTATTGCTATGGGTTTAGTGCATATAGCGGAAATTTCTTTTCTACTCTTTGAATTTAAGAAAAAAGAAAAATATACGGCTGTTGTGACAAATATGCAAGACAAATTCAAAAAATATTTCTTTCCAATTCCTCCGATTTACTTAATTGGTGCAGTTTTAAATCCTTCAATTAAAATGTCTGATTGTCATCAATTAATGAATGCTTTATATACTTATATGGAGATTGGGAAAACTGAAACCCCAAATTTATATACTTCTATGAACAGTTTAAATGATTATTTACAGCAATTATATAATTATTATGCAAATGTAATTGATAAAGCTGCAGGTAATGTTAATAATTCTATTATGCAATGTAGCATTTCTGCTACATTGACTGAAGATGAAGGATTAGATGAAAGTTTTAATATTTTTTCTACTTTTTCTAACACTCAAACAAGTTGCAGGAACATTGATGAACTTCAATTCTACTTGCAGAAACAAAATGAGTATCGCACAAATGATTTTTCACCGTTGGGGTGGTGGCATGAAAATGGAAAGCAATTTCCTGTTCTCTACGCAATGGCTAGGGACGTGATGAATGTGCCAATTTTAACTGTTGCATCCGAGAGTGCATTTAGCCAAGCAAGACAACAACTTGGAGATACGCGTCACTCATTGGGAAGCAATGTTTTGGAAGTTTTAGTATGTATGAGAGATTGGATTAGATCGGAAAGAAGAAATCAAGGACATGAACATGTTGATCGCCCAGAAGACGGGGAACTTGGAGATATATTAACAAGTGGTCACCCATTCGAATTAAACACTCCAGAAGAAGGTCAATCAGTTCATATTGATTATGATGAACTTAGCAGGGCAATGCAAAATATTTAAATTTATTTATTGTTATTTGTTCATGTCTTAAAGATGTAAACATTCAATTTGTAAGTTTCAAATTTGAGTTATAAAATATGAAATAAAAGAAGCACTTGCAATTTGCAACAAGTGCAATTTTTCTCATATTCCTTCTATTCTTTAATTTATATTTTAAAGTAATACAAATTCTTAATATAAAGTAAATTAAAACTTCAAATTTGAAATTCAAAGTTAAAGTGTTAAATTGAAACTTTAACATTTTAATTTTGAAATTCAAACTTAAAGTCTTAAATTGAAACTTTAACAATTTAAGTTTGAATGTCAAATTTAAAGTTTCAAACTTAACTTCTTAAATTAGAACTTTAATTTTGAAATCAAACTTAAAGTCTTAAATTGAAACTTTTATTTAGAAATTCAAACTTAAAATCTTAAATTGAAATTTGAAACTTCAATTTTTAAATTCAAAGTTTCAAACTTAAAGTATTAAATTGAAACTAAATCATCTAACTTATTTTTGAAATACAAATAACAAACTTAAAGTCTTACATTGAAACTTTATAAGTGCAAGTATCATTTACTTTGTGTTCTTTAAATAAATTACAATAGTTATACAAAATTACAAAAAAAAAAATGTCAAACCCGGCCCGGCCCGACCCCTTTAACCCATAACTCGTACGGGTCAATTTTTACCCAAAAAAAACCCCAACCCATTAAACCCGTTAAGGGAGAGCCCGGAACCGGCCCGGTAAGGAACCCGTACGGGTTAAAAAAAATCGGGCCCGCCCCGGTCCAACCCACCCGTTAGACACCTTTAAGTCAAACCCCGTCATTAAATGTTGGTCTTTAATAAGGCTTTTTCTTGTAGTGATAACTGCGTAAAATAGATCCTTGTGGTCCGGCCCTTCCTTGAACCTCGCGCATAGCAAGAATTTAGTGCATTGGGCTGTCTTTTTAGGTCTGGGACTATATTTTAAAATTTTAGATTGTCTAAAAGTTTATTTTGAAGATTATTGATTGTTTAGAGGATGTTTTATGAAATATTCTACAATCAATTTGTTCTTCTTAATTTTAAAAGCAGTCATGTTTCCATTGTACGTACACTCACTCTCCTTGTTTCAGCTTGGTTCAAACCTAGATAAAGGAGAGTGGGAAGTTGACAATCAGCACAAAAGTAGTTAATTTATACTGAGTTAAAGCAGTTCAGCAAACTAATAAACCAGAAACAAAGTTATTTCAATAAATTTTTGTCCAATTATTTTGTTTTATCATGTTAACTTTTTGGATATGGATTTATTAGAGTAGTAATATTACTCTGATCAAACACATTTCTGAGCATGATGACCTTGAAAACGCCAACTATACTTAAAGCATAACTTTTTCTTCTTTAAAATGAGAAAGGTAAATAATTACCCAAGCTGATGGATAAAATCTCTTCACTCTTAATAAGAGGCCTCTGGTTCAAGCACCAGAAATGAAGAACTCCTTCCATTTAATGAATCTTAAGTGGCACGAATCCGAGCTAGTCAGGCTAGTGAGATTCAGTACCGTATGGTTAAACGGAAAAATAAAATTCAAACAAACATGTAGACAAGCTAACTTTGAATATAAAATCCCATAGCATTATTAACGCAATTTGTTGTTTTTGTTCCATGAATAATTATTACAGTTATTATGACCCTGATCTCGCAGATATTTCAATTCCAGTGAATGATGACGCGAGATCGTCAATTCGAATGTAACTCAAGGAGTTGCAGTTTGGTATTGTCTGCAAATTCCTTAGCAATCCCTTTAATAAAAGCAATCACGTTTCCTCGTAAGTATACCTCAAGACCAATTTTGCTCATCTTCCTCTATTTTTTGACATCTTGTTTTGAAATCTTCTAAATATCTTCCTTTGTTGTCTTCTCATAACCTACTTATGAGTCTGACTCTGTACAATGACTAATATAAGTGAAACAGCTTCAATAAGTATATTGAAAGAGTGAGAGATAGAGCTATGCTTGTTTTGAGCTGAGCGTTTATCGGAAACAACCTAAGGAGTAAGGTTACGCACTCACTATCCTCCCTAGACCCCTCTTGTGGGATTACACTAGGTATGTAGTTGTCGTTGCTATTGAGAGATAGAGTTAAAAAC
Organism: Nicotiana noctiflora; assembly: GCA_032618575.1. Taxonomy (NCBI): domain Eukaryota; kingdom Viridiplantae; phylum Streptophyta; class Magnoliopsida; order Solanales; family Solanaceae; genus Nicotiana; species Nicotiana noctiflora. Next base: position 46,233 of record JASVEL010012648.1, on the reverse strand, counting down.
TCAATGTAACGCCTATTCACATTCCATTAAAGATTTAACTAGATCATCGTTGTAAAAAAATGTTCCTTTACCTACCAATGATGCGAAGGCCCATTTTTTATCTCCACAATACTTCATGTGCCACTCTTCAAAAGTTTGTTGTTTCTGACAGATTTTCTACAACATGTCTCAAACATTTGGATTTAGACCTTATTTTCCCTTTATTTGGCTGAAAAGTACACGAGTCACCCTAAAAACATACCCAACATAGTTCCACAAGTGAGGTCTGGTAAGGGTAGTATGTACGCATGTCGTACCCCTACCTGGCAAGGTAGAAATGTTGTTTCCAATAGACACTCAGCTCAAGAAAAGGTGAAATGAGAGAGAAACAAAGAAGACTAAGAAGAAAGAATAGGGGGAAGAAGGGACGATAAGGTAAAGGAAAAAAAAAAGACAACTAGAGTAACAACAATACAACAACAAATCATTAATGTCGAGCTAATCAATTACATTTTTTCGGAAGTAATGGTCCTAACATGACAATTACTTGCAATAGATCATGATACACAATTCCATTTTCTTATTACGTTAGAACAGTTTATTTATTATTACGAACAAAAGGTCAGTATTGTTGAAAATGTCAAATTTCCATCCCACATTGGTGGTTTAGGTAGTTTGTAAGAAACTTTTTCCTATAAAAGGATGCCTAATGTTTATGATTTAAACACACATCTCATTTGCCTTTTCATCTTCTTAAGGTATTTGTATCTTCTCTCTTTAGTATTATTTCACTTGTATTTTGGAGTGGAATAAAATATTATTTATGTCCGAGGAGTAGGCAAAATTAGCCGAACCTCGTAAATTTTGGTGTTTTTTTATTATTATTTTATTATATTATTTATTATTTGGTGTCTGTCATAATTTTTTGTATAGTAGTTGTGACTCATTCACACTATATATATTTGGTTGCCGCAACAATTGGTATCAGAGCAAGGTACTGTCTAAGTATGCTCTGTGGTTGCAGCATAGCCTGATCTTTCACATTAGAAAAGATTTATCTTGATAACTGAGTCAAGGTTCTGTCTAAGTATGTTCTGTGGTTGCAGCTTAGTTTGATCTTCCACATCAAAAAGGAAATAATCTTGATTTGTGTCATCAGCTATTAAATAATATTTGTGTCAAAGATGGGAGATAATAAGCAAGAAGAATCAACATCAAATGTCAACAATACGTCACCATTGGCATCTTCGCTTATGACAAGAATTTTGTCAAATGCGAAATTTGCGGTAGAAATTTTTGACGGGTCCGGATATTTTGGGATGTGGCAAGGCGAGATTTTAGATGTCTTTTTTAACACGTGCTAGATCTGGCCATTGAATAAAAGAGACAATATGCTATTGGAGAAGAAGATTGGAGAATTATCAACCGTGTTGCTTGCGGTACCATTTGATCCTACCTTGCTAGAGAGCAGAAATATCCATACACAAAGGAAACTTCTGCAAGTAAATTATGGAAAGCACCAAAAGATAAATTTTTGAAGAAAATCAATCAAAATAAATTGTACGTGAAGAAGAGACTATTTCACTTCACCTATGTTCCTGGTACCACGATGAATGAACATATCACCAGTTTTAGTAAGTTGGTTACAAATTTGCAAAATAGGATATAACTTATGATGATGGTGATTTGGCCTTGATGTTGTTGGCGTCACTTCCTGATGAGTACGAGCACCTTGAAACTACTCTACTCCATGAAAATGACGAAGTTTCTCTCAGAGAAGTTTGTTCGGCTTTGTACAGTTATGAACAAAAAAATGAGAAAAACAGAAGGGCGGAGATGGAGAAGCACTATTGTGAGGGGTCGTCCTCAAAATCAAACGAGGACAAAGAAAGGAAGATCTAAGTCACGATATAAACAAAGCAAAGATGAATGTGTGTTTTGTCGAGAAAAAGGGCACTGGAAGAAAGACTGTCCGAAGTTGAATAATAAGGCCAAATATAACAATGGAAAAGCCATTATGGATTCAAATGCAGCTGATTGTGATAATTCAGATTTCTCATTAGTTACAACGGAGTCGTCAATGCCCTCAGACATATGGTTGATGGACTGGGCTTGTAACTATCATATGTGCCCTAACAGGGATTGGTTCGTGGACTTTCAAGAAGGAGAATATGGAGTCATCCAAACAGTGGATAACAATCCTTTTACCTCATATGGCATTGGTTCAATACGATTAAGGAACCATGATGGAATGATCAAAACATTAATATATGTTCGTATGTACCGGGTTTGAAGAAAAATCTCATCTCAGTGGGAGCCCTGAAATTAAAAGGGTTCAAAATTATTGCAGAAAATGGAGTGATGAGAGTATGCTCCGGTATACTAGTGGTAGTGAAGGCCAATCGAAAGAATAATAACATGTACCTTTATCTCGGTAGTACAGTTATAGGGATAGCGACAATAACATCCAGTGACGAAAAATATGCAAAAGTAACCAATCTATGGCACATACACTTGGGACATATTGGAGGAAAATCCTTGAAAAATCTATCAGATCAAGGATTGTTAAATGGAGTAAAGGCTTGCAATTTGGGATTTTGTGAGCATTGTGTCAAAGGAAAACAAATAAGGGTTAAATTTGGTACAACAATCCATAATACTAAAGGCATTTTTGATTATGTACACTCTGATGTATGGGGTCCTTCCAAAACACCTTAATTGGGTGGGAAGCACTACTTTGTAACCTGTGTTGATGATTTTTCCCGAAGAGTATGGGTGTATACAAAGAAGAGCAAAGATGAAGTGCTGGGAAATTTTCTAAAATGGAAGACGATGGTGGAGAATCAAACAAGCAGGAAGATCAAGTGTATTCGCACAGACAATGGAGGTGAATACAAAAATAATCATTTCAATAAGGTATGTGAAAATGATGGCATCGTTCGACAATTCTCTGTCAGACATACACCACAATAAAATGGATTGGCAGAACGTATGAACCGGACCTTGCTGGATAAGGTACGATGTATGTTGTCCAATGCTGGCTTGGGCAAAGAATTTTGGGCTGAGGCAATTACATATACATGCCACATTATTAATTGCCTACCATCTGCTGCTATTGATGGCAATACGCCATTTGAAAAATGGTATGGAAAGCCTGCTATAGATTATGACTCTTTGGACGTGTTTGGCTCAACTGCATATTATCATGTGACAGAGTCAAAATTGGATCCAAGGGAAAAGAAGGCTATTTTTATAGGGATTACTTCTGGAGTCAAAGGATACCGCTTATGGTCTCCTATGACAAAGAAGTAATATTAAACAGGAATGTTACCTTCGATGAATCTGCTATGGTAAACAATGTAACAAATGAAGATACCAAACATGATTATGGTGTTTCTAAGTAGGTGGAGTTTGAGGGAAAATTTATTTTTCCTACACAAGAAGCAGAGAAGGAAACAAATGAAGATTATCGTCTGGAAGGAGAGCCAGTAAAGAAGATTCCAACTCAGTAACATCAACAACAACTTGAATCAATAGCAACCAGTAGGCCAAAAAGGAAAAAAATGAAATATGTTCGTCTCATAGAGACAGTTGCTTGTGCAACCTCAATTGTAGATGATGATGTTCCTACCACTTATAAAGACGCAGTCCAAAGTTCAGAAGAAGATAAGTGGAGGATTTCCATGAATGATGAATTACAGTCCCTTCATCAGAATCATACACGGAGATAGGCCAATCTCTCGAAGGGAAAGAAAGCAATTGGGTGCAAATGGGTATTTGCAAAGAAAGAAAGATTTCCTAACAAAGAAGATGTTCGCTACAAAGCAAGATTGGTGGCCAAAGGATATGCTCAAAAGGAGGGAAATGATTACAATGAAGTGTTTTCTCCAATTGTAAAACATTCATCCATTAGAATTATGTTGGCTTTGGTAGCACAGTTGGCTTTGAAACTAGTTCAGATGGATGTAAAAACTGCGTTTTTACATGGAAACTTGGAGGAGGAAATCTATATGACTCAGTGTGATGACCCAACCCGTTGTCTCATGTGTTGTTGTTCCGCTTTCCCCATTTATTTCTTCTTCATGTTTCGTTATCGGTAAGTGATATGTTAGAGTTGATTTGGATTGGTTTTGGTAGAAAATGAGACACTTAGTCTCTTTAAGGAAGACTTATTTTGGAAAAGTCAACTGGACGTTGACTTATGAGTTAAAAGGTTCGGATGTGATTTTCGGTGATTTTCCTAGCTTCGGGGGATGATTTGTGACTTAGGAATGCGATCATAATTGAATTTGAAGGTCCGATGTAGAATTAGGCTTGAATTGGCGAAGTTTGAATTTTGCCGAATTCTGATTGATAGGTGAGATATTGATCCAAGGGTCGGAATGGAATTCCGAGGGTTGCAGTATCTTCTTTAGGTGATTTTGGATATGTGTGCAAAATTTCAGGTCATTCGGACGTTGTTTGCTTGGGTTTTTGACCAAATGTGAGTTTCAGAAGTTTAAAGAAAACTTAAGCTTGAAATAGTGGTGAATTGATGATTTTTGTGTTGTTGGACGTATTTTGATGATTGGAATAAGTTTGTATGATGTTTTGAGGTATGTTGGTGTTTTTGGTTGAGGTCCCGGGGGGCCTCAGGGTGATTTTGGGTGATCAAACAGACTATTTTTGGAATTTAAACATAGCAGGTTTTCAGCTGTGATATATGCGATCGCATAGGGTGCATTGCAATCGCATAGAAGGTCTTGGAAGGGGTTCAAATTCGCTCTATGCGATCGCATAGGTTTGGAAGGTTGGTCAATGCGTTCACGTTCATGGTGTTGCGATCGCGTAGTGTAATGGGACCTGGGGTCCCTGGTAGCATTTTGTTCTATGCGAACGCGGGGATTTGAGTGCGATCGCATAAGAGGATTTTTGGAGGTTTGATTTTTATTCTATGCGATCGCAGTAGTGGTGATGCAATCGCATAGATGAAATAAATGGGCGTCATAAGGCATTTTAATGAAATTTCACCCGCGAACTATTCCACATTTTCTCCATTTTTACACCACTTTGAGAGCTTGTTGGTAGATTTTGAAGGGGTTTTTGATGGGAAGTTATTGGAGGTAAGTCTCGTGGCCTAGAAATACCATTTAATTGAAGATTCATCCTTTAATTCTCTGAAATTTGGGTAAAATTTGAAGAAATTAGGGCATGGTTTTTGGAATATAAATTTGGGATTTGATGGCCCATTTGAACTCCGATTTTGATGAATTTTATATGTACGGACTCGTGGAAAGACGAGGAATTCGGTGATGTAAATTTCATAATTTTTCGAGAAACGGGCCCGGGACTCGAGTTTTGCTAGTTTCGAGGTTCTTGCTATAATTCGATTGTTTTTGATTGGGTATTGTTCCATTTGCATATTGTGATGTATTCCCTCTGTTTTTTGCAAGATTTGACGCGCGTGGAGGCCGATTTGAGGGGCAAAGGCATTGCGGGCTTGAGTTTTGCCGGTTCGATGTGAGTAATACTTGTAAATGATATCCTGAGGGTTTGAAACCCCGGATTTGTACATCATAGTGTTGTATTGTGGTGACTTGCACGCCAGGTATGCGCGTGGAGTAGATCACCATTGGTGATTGTGACTCGGTCCATCCCGATTGTGGATTTTATTGCGAAATTGACTGAAACTTGCTTGATGCTATCTTGAATTAGGCTGACTGCCATGTTTTGGGCTTCGTGCCAGTTATTTTAACCATGTAGGTGTTATTATCATTGTTTTCACGACACTTAGCATATTAAATGATTTCAGTCCTGAGTTAAACACTATTTTGAAATGTCCAGTCACATTGCTAAAGTTTAAAGACTTAAATTGCACTTTATGATGTTTGGAGTTAAAAGATATTACTTAACATTGCCCGAGTGGCTCATTTGCATGTTCTGGACTGAGATATGGATCAGGCTACACGCCATAGTAGTATATACATATACATGTATGGATTGGACTGCACGCCGCTGTAGTATATTAAATGGATCGAACTGCACGCCGCAGTGATAAATTATGTGGATCGAACTGCATGCCGTATTATTATAGCGCTTGGGCTGTAGGAGCCCATCCGAGTTTAAACTAACTTGTGATACAGCCACCACAACACATTTTGCAAAGAAAGCTATTGCAAAGACTTTTAAACTAACTTGTGATGCAACTACCACAAGCCACTTTATAACTATCCTAGTTACAGAGGCTTTAACTTATGACTATTCCTAGTCACAACATAAACTCTAAAGTTTATGAATTTGATTTGTTTCTAAGACAGTGCTTCTAATAAAGCAAACTAGGAATTACAATGTAGAACAATTAACAATATTACAACTCAACTGTGGACGTACATAAGACTCGGTTAGAAACTGAGTTGTCTTCTTGTTCTTGACACACCAGTGACTTCAATACTAGATGAACTTTGTTATGCTTGTCACTGAACGCAAAAGCAGTAGTGTGTCTTGCACCGGGTTATTTTATCACAAAAGATTGCACACTCGATAGTGATGTCAATTTAAGGTGTATACTTCTTTCCAATGAGAAGTGACTGTTGTACAGTTTGCATGTTCACTTCTGGGTAGTTACGTTCCAGCTGGATAGTGGGATTTGTACTTCTTGTTAGGACACACCAACAGACCGGGTCCTAGTTGTGTTCCTCTTTTGTAACAGTTGCCAGATGGTCACTTTCTTCTGTCACATTCCAACTGTGTACTTGACTTGTACTTTTTATTAGAGAACTCTAAAGGAGCAGGTCCCTGTTTTGTTACTTTTTATCTTGATTGCGTACAGTAACTGACTTTCTTGTGTCGAAGTACCCTAAGGGACTAGATCATCAGGTCCCTATTATGTTCCTCCCTTTACTGATTTTTAGGCTTCGATTAATTCACATGAAATGCATGTTCTGTGTGCCATGTGCTCTATTTGGTTCTTCACGACAAGTTTGATTTATCATCCAAACATAAGATATTGAAAACCCATTAGTAGGTTAATATAAAACTCAATCTCTCACTCTAGCGGAAGACTTGGAAGCTTATCGGGCAAAAACATCGTGAAACTCATTAACCACTGGGATGGACTGAATGGTTGGTGACTCTACTTCCATATCCTGAACCCAAACTAAGTGATAAATGTATCCCTTTTTTATCATCTTCCTCGCCTTGAGATAGGAAATAAATCTCCCTCTCGGCGATGCCATATTACCGTTCTACTCCAAAATACGCTCCCTGAAAATTGAAATCGGACTATCCTTTATATACAATCAACATTGACAGACAAGAAGCTAGCAAATCCATACCTATTATAATATCATATTATTCCATATCTAACTATACTAGGCCAACTACGATAGATCGATCATGAACTACTATTATACAACCCTATACTCGCTTAGCTATCACTAAGTCCCTAACAGGTGTAGACATCTCAAAGGTATAAAAATTTGGGTTTTATTCCAAAATTACTAGCAACAAACGGATGACATATGATAAGGTAGAACTCGGGTCAATTAGTTCATATACATCATATGAGGAGACTCATAATATACCTGTAATAATATCAAGCGACGACTCATAATCTTGTCATCCAGCCAACACATATATGCGCTCGAGCTAAATGCTTCGCCTCTACCTCGATCATGACTCATTAGTGCTCGTGAACCTTGCCTAGGGGGTGTGTTGATGATGATGAACCAGCTAAAGATCCCGATGTATGCTTGTATCACCTCTCGTCGGACAATAACCATAAGTATAACAAATACCCAATCCCATACGGCACTGCTCGGCGTGCGGCTTACCACACTAGAGTACATTGTGGTAAGGGCGGCCTCATCTGACTTGACTCACCCTTATACTGAGAACCTGAGGCACTGGAATTCTAACTAGGCCCTGAATATATTGAATGATCAAATCTCTTACCGCCAAACTAAGGGGGTGCGCTAACGAGTGGTTGGGCTTGATCTTCGGGTATTGTTGTCTCTGACCACCTCGAAACTGACCATAAGGACCCGAAGACCTTGGTATCTTATTTTAAGCCCTATCATGCTCATGATCGGCCCTTTATTTCTGCTTACGCTCCTCTACATCCTGAGCATATACGTCAATATGAGAAATATCCATTTTTGGCTAAAGTGAGACCGACATACAATCGTTAAGCAAGTGCGATTCTAATCCCATCATGGATCAGTGAACCTGATCCTCCTTCTTAGACACAATAATGGGAGCATACCTAGCTAATGAATCAAAATGAAGACTGTACTCCCAAACAATCATGTTACCCTGCGGAAGGTTCAAAAACCTATCAACTCTGGCCCGTTTAAGCTCTTGTGGCAGATAATGACGAAGAAAAGCTTCTGTAAACTCCTGCCATACTGTTGGAGAGGCATCTTCACCTCTATACAATTCTCAAGACGCGTACCAATTAAAGTACAACATCTCGGAGTCTATAGGAAGCTAGCTCAAGTAACTCAATTGCAGTGGCCTTCATGACCCTTAACGTCCTCTGTATTCTATCAATAAATACCGGAGGGTCCTCGTTTGGATCTGCCCCAATAAATACCGGAGGGACTACATTAATGAACTCACTAACCCTCATACTGACAAACCTATATGCATGACCAATACCTATTTCTTAACACCGAGCTTGTATGGCTACTAATCGAGTTAATAGCTGAATAACATCTCTCATCTCCTAACTTGGTGCATCTGGCAGAGGGGCTGAACGTACAGGGGCGGGCGGTGGAGCTGGTGCCCCTCGGAGCTCTTTTGGAAAAGGCGGGGTATGTGAAGTCTGAGATGGAATCTCACTATGAGACTCTCCTCGAGCCCTGATAACTCGTGGCGCTCGACTAGTAGTCTCATCAGCCACGGACTTTCCCTTCTGCGTAGCTGTAGTCGTTGGAGGCATCACTGAAAATATAACGTATCGTTAGGAACATGAATTCTTATATCGCATGATCTAAGATAAAAAGAGAGGATAACATCCTATATGTCATGTATCTTCCTGTCTATAAGTGCGGTGAACAACACACCCATAAACAAGACTCTACTAGACAAAGTCTGTAGATAACCCTAGTACATAATTGCACTAATACTATTTTTGTCACGACCTAAATCGAAAGGCCACGATAGGTGCTTCAGTCCTACTTGTCAAACACCCTTAAGCATGCATCTAAGCTATAAATATCAATAACATATGCTAAATTACAAGAATAACATACATGAAGGAAACCTGCCCAAAAGGCATATGTATATATATGTGCGGAATACGTGGGACAAGCCGAAAAGACTGCTATAGACAACTACATATCTAAAACTGAAAGCCATCAATGCCACGCACTATCCAACTATACATACTATACAGACCTCTAATAGAAATACAACTGTATAAAGACGGGACTGAACCATATCATACCCCTCCCCCCACACATACACACACATACACACATATACATACATACATACATATATATATATATATATATATATATATATATATATATATATATATATATATATATATATATATATATATATACACATACACACACACACAATCATAACGTACCAAAATCAAAAGCAACTCCAGATCAAGTGGAGCACGGCAACTCTCACTAACCAAGGATCATAAGAAGGGAGACCTTCAGCTTGCCTACATGCACCTGCGAGCATGAAATGCAAGCCCTGAGAAATAGGGCGTCAATATGAATAATGTACAGAGTATGTAAGGAGTGAAATCATGAGTACATAAAAAAATATAGATGAAACATGGAATAAAGAAATCCATCTGTAAGTCTGAATAACTTTGTAAATTTTGAAATATTTATAATGTCATGCACGCGCATATAAATGTCATGTCATGCATAGGTATATGTGTACATAACATCATCAAGCCTCTGAGGGCAGTGACAGAGGCAGGATCTATACTAAGGATGTTAAAAAAAATTGGATTGCAGCTTACGAAAATCAAACCTACGGTCTTCTACTCCTTTTGAACACCCATGACCACTAAGCCAAACGTTTGCCTTGTGTCAAGGGTGTTCAAAACTTAATATATAGAGATAAAAATAGATTTATCCTTATATATATAGTGTAATTTTTTGGCGAAGGGTGTTCGGATGAACACCCTTATGCCCCTGCCTCCGCCCATGTCTGAGGGCATCCCATCATATTGTCTCGACCACTTTGAGCAACATATATTAACTGGCTAGGTGGTGGTGTATATAACGTCGTAACCTTTTTTCACTATCCCATATAAATGTAATATACATATATATGCGTATATAAAGTCATCTGATCATGGGTCAATGTACATGTATAAATGCATGAAATGCATAAGAAATACGTTAATAAGATTTTCTCGGAATACCATAAAACTCAATATGCCTTTCAGATAAACTTTATCAAATACATATTTTTCTGAGATCCACGAACAAACGATAGAATAATAAGACTTATGGGAGAATAAGAATATACACATCTCTAATATTTTTACGAATAGAGTAATTTATAGAAGTTATGCATTTGCTCGTTTTGTTTGTGTTGTATAGATTATGCCAAAAAGAAAGAAGGGATGATATTAACATACCAGAAGTAGGAAACAATTGTATGATATTCTTAAAAAAGGTTGCACTGTACTCCTTTAAAACCGCAAACTTTTTACGTTGTTAAGCTTCTAAAAATTCTCGTTGTTAATGAAATGTATAGAATCAGAAATTTGTTGAAATTTTTTATAAGAATGGCAACGTTTTGTTTTTGTAGAACTTCTTAACTATCAATTCATTCCTAAGGTCTAATTTTAGGAAATGACTAATATTCTGATTTGGTATCATTGATTGTAGGGATGGTATACCAACTATAAAGGAGAAGCTGTCTTTTATTTAATAACTTGGTTGTCGCTTAATCAAGAAGACTAAGAGTCATTTGCTTTAGAGTGTGGCTATCTGACCATGTTTGGGCGGGTGGGGTGCTAGTCTTATCTCATAATTTAATAATTAACCAGGTAATGTCCTATTACACAGTATTTAACCAATTATCCGCATAATTAGAAATTATCTCAAATAGTTAAAATACTACTCACTTTTAATATATTTTATACATCATGCTATCGCGGCCATATAGTACCTTGTATGGTACTAATTCATGAATATCGGGTATTATCACTAGACCATATTTATCCCAAATTGGCAAACTTCAATGAAACTCATTTTCTTTAATTCGTGTATCCTTTATCCTTCATGACACTTACTTATCGCTTGATAAATACTTAACCCCAAGATAATCTCATCCCCGAGTCTACGTCGATTAACTGAAGACAAAATTTTAACATACGAAACGCAAAATGTTGTAACAGTTTGTGTCGTGCACGCTCAGAGTATGGCATATCCTTACAAATCCTCTTGATCGACTCCTTGAATTGAAGGATTGCATCGGGAACTCGAGCAACAGTTGCACGTTCAGAAACATAGGTAATGATAGAAAGAACAAAAAGAAAGAAATACCCAAGCAAGACAATACTTATAGGAGGTGTTCCACTCCTTGGGGAATGCCAGAAACTCTAGGGGGGGGGGGGGAGTTTTCACCCAAACAAACCTCCCCTTGCAGCCTCAGTCTTGGTTCTCTTCAGTGCTCGAGAAATGAGCCTTGCTTGCTCGGTAAACGAGCTTGATCAATCCCCCTCGGAAGATTTAGGGACTGTATGGGCGGAGTAGGTGGTCGAGGGCAAAACCAAGAGATTCGGTGTTGTTCACAAATGGCGCAAGAGGATCACAATCCTCCAGAAGAATGGGTGGATTTGCCGAAGGCACATCTCGTACCTCTTGTAGAAAGCATGAACTATGGGATCCATAGGGGCGAGCGTGAAGAGGTAAGTATAAACAATCAGGTATCCCTTAACATGATTGGTAATATCGTCATTGGGCTCATGGATGACCACTTCCTTACCCTCCCATTTACAGTCCGCTCAGATTACGGGTATGGTTTCTTTAGTGACGGAGCATATGTATCTCTATGCTCGCTCGCCTGCATCTTGTTGACTAGAGGCCTTCTCGACCTTGAAGTCATACCCGATAAAGCAACCCCCTGGTATGAAGATCTTCATGGGGGGCTTTTGAGCCACCTTAGAAATGGCTACCTCGGCATCTACGGCCAGGTGGGGAGATGAAGGGACAGCCCGCTGAGGTATTGAATTGGAAGTTTTAGCAAATTATGACCTGAAAAATATGTGTATGGAGAAAAATATTGAGATTTGAAGATGGTATGAAGGTTCAAAGAAGAAATATGAAGATGAAGATGAAGGTATGAAGGTTCAATGTATAATGTATGAAGATCTGGAAAATTTAGGAGCTATTAGAATGTTCAAAAATAAAGTCTAGAATCGGAAAGTAGAAGATGTAGAGGGGGTTGAAGCTTTTATAAAGGGAAATGCAATCAAAGCGCGTCATTTCGCATTCGAATACAGTCATCTGATGACCGATACGTGTCTGAAGTCAGAACGACGCGACTGATGGGACGTTTCAATTTACCCACCATCTCAGTCATAACGTACGTGGGAAGAAACTGGGGTTCAACTATTCATTTCCCAACATTACGACAAACCTACTCTCCGGAAAACGAGGGGACTATCTATATACGGGTAAAATCGCGGACAATGCACATCCTGTTTCGCGGTAAAGAAGAGGGAAGAAGGGCACGATACACGAGGTCGAAATCAAGGCTAGGAGCCTTTCGTACCGAAACCCATAAAAGGTGAACAATGTGCTTATCGTCAGGCGTGATAAGGCAATGTTCCCCAGACCCATAACGAGATTTAAGACCTCGGGAAATATGGTAAACAGTTACACACAACAAATAGAGGGTCGTGATAACCATACCTAACCAGATATCATGGCATAGATCACACTCGATGTCGTGGACGAATAATTAATTAACAAGAAAGGAGGATTTTTATCATTTTTAGAGTTGTACTAGAGATGAAACTCTCCTACTACATAAAGGAAATTTTTTTCTTTGATACCACATATTGTAATATGCAAACCAAGGCAACACAAATTAATTTTTCTGCTTTCTAGCTAGTGTAAAATTCTTATTTTACTGTTTCTTTTCCATTCATAATCGGCTTTGAACCAAGGGTTCGACCGAGGGCAAAATTACTGTTCAACCTAAGTTCGAGCTGGGCCATAACATTGAAATTGTTTTGATTATTCATTTTGCCTTTAACTCGTTTATCTAATATTCTTGACTATTTGTGTTGAACTGATCCACATATCCTTAAAATCGCGTAAAAATTTAATTGTTATCTATTTTAAGAGTAAGCATGCTCGAACCAAATCATTGCAGAAATTAGCTATCTAAAAACCTTGCAGATCTTCACATAGTTTTGAATAGGAAAAAAGTTGAAATTCCTTATATATGACTTGCTATACCATCAACCAAAATGCACAACATTTGTAAGATGGCAAAATACATAAGAGACCCCCTAAACTATAAATCAAATTCCTATTATACATTTTTTTGTGGATAAAAATCACATTACACACTCAACCTTTCAAAAGTATATATCTAATACACACTACTTTACCCACATGCATAGTGCATATTTTTTCCCAACGAATGAGTCGCGTGAACAGAAGAATTTTGTGTCAGATGTCAATTTTTTAATTTTTTTTAAATTGAGTCATGTAGTTCCTTTTTAAAAATTCTGCCATGGCTACTCGTTGAGATCCATCACCCAATCTACTTCTTCTCAAATAGACATACCACATATTTCTCATATCTCTTCTCATTGATTAGTTTTTAATTTTTTTTCCAGATCTTTTGGCGAGAAATTTAGATTAGATTCATTAGTTAACATTTGCATAGAATCTTTTTTGCAGAGAAGCTTTATTTGAGCTTTACCCACGACGAAGACAAATTTTTCCAAAGCCAGAGTTTTCTGAATTTTTTTCCAACCATTAAAGCTCAACTGAAGCTGCACATTCTTTAGTTTTATTAATGGATGAAATTTTAAATAGCTGAATTGTGTTGATGCAAGCCAAAAAAAAGTTTGACTTGGACCTACCTAGTTCAGTTTGGTAGAACGTGGGTCTCCAAAACCCGATGTCGTAGGTTCAAATCCTACAGAGCGTAATTTTTTTCTTCTTAGATCGAATTAGAATGAAATAGAGTCCTTCCAGAACCGGATCTTCCAGAACCGGCATTTAATGGTGGTTGAAATTTTACAAAAGAGAAATGAAAAATGAGTTGGATCTAGGCTCAAAATTTTTGAGTCAATTTCAGCGAAAAATATGGAGTTTTGGTTGTGTTTTCTAGTGATTTTTGTTTATTAGTAGTGATTTTGTCATTAACTAAAACGTGGAGGAAGAGGCTATAATGTTTGATGGTGAAGAGAGGAGTAAGACAACCTTAGTAGTTTAGACGGGGAAGATGAGAGGTATAATTGTAGTTTTAATTATTTTATTTTAAATAATATGTGTCACTGTTTGATTGGTGTAAGACATTACATGTGTTCTGGAAAATTGGTCAAAGAAAAAATAGTGTGTACTAGATATATTTTAAAAATGTTGAGTGTGTAATATAATTTTCGTCTTAAAAAATATGTAGCAAGAATTTGATATATACTAATCGGTTAAGGGTCTGATTTGCTCTTCTACTATTATAAATAAGCCTTTTTTATCATCCGTTTGAGTTTCTTATCAAAAATATCCCTACTGTTATACTTTTGGTTTAAATTTACCCTTCATCCGTTAAATATACCTTACAAGTTTTTAATGGACACGTGGCAGCATGTCATTGGACCTGATTAAAAAAAAAATTAAAGCATTTTTATTTAAAACTGGAAAACAATTATAAAAATAGAAAAATATATTTTTAATAAAATATTTTCATTATTTAAAAAAAAAGAAAAAATATTTTCAACAAAATAATTTTGTTTTTGATTTTTTTTTATCTTTTTCAATTTTTTAAAGCATTTCGTTTTATTTCATTTTTCAGTTTTTAAAAAAAGTAAATATGGTTAAGCATTTCGAATTTTTTTGTGAAGAATAAAAAAAAATTGTTGAAAATATTTGGACACTGCACAAAAAATTTTGTGAAGAATAAGAAAAATATTACGAAATACTTAACCGTATTACTATTGTGTCCAAATTAGCATTTCGAAATTTTTGTTCTACATTTTATTTTAAAAAAAATAAAAATACTTTTACTTTTAAAAAAAACTGAAAAAACGAAATAAAACGAAATGCTTTAAAAAACTGAAAAAATAAAAAAAAAATCAAAAACGAAAATATTTTTTCAATTTTTTAAAAAATGAAAATATTTTATTAAAAATATTTTTTCTATTTTTATAATTATTTTCCAGTTTTTAATAAAAATGCTTTAAATTTTTTTTAATCCGGTCCAATGACATGTTGCCACGTGTACATTAAAAACTTGTAAGGTATATTTAACGAGTGAAGGGTAAATTTGAATGAAAAGTATAACAGTAGCGATATTTTTGATAAGAAACTCAAACAGAGACGAGGGCTGGTGTTAATGCGAGGTTGGAGGTCTGGAGACAGACCCTCGAGTCTAAGGGTTTTAAACTAAGCAGGTCTAAGACAGAATATCTAGAGTGCAAGTTTAGCGCCGAATCGAGCGAAGTAGGCTGGGACGTGAAGCTGGGATCTCAGGTCATAGCCAAGAGGGACACTTTCGGATATCTTGGATCAGTGATTCAAGGGGACGGAGAGATTGACGGGGATGTCACTCACCGTATAGGAGCGGGGTGGTTGAAGTGGAGGCTCGCATCAGGAGTCTTGTGTGACAAGAAAGTTCCACAGAAACTCAAGGGGAAGTTTTATAGAGCGGTGGTTAGACCTGCCATGTTGTATGGGGTGGAGTGCTGGCCTGTGAAGAACTCTCATGTCCAGAGAATGAGAGTTGCGGAGATGAGGATGCTCAGGTGGATGTGCGGGCTCACCAGATTGGATAAGATTAAGAATGAAGTTATTCGGGAGAAGGTGGGGGTGGCCCCAGTGGATAAGAAGATGCGAGAAGCGCGACTCGGGTGGTTTGGGCATGTGCGGAGGAGAAGCCCTGATGCACCGGTGAGGAGTTGTGAGCGACTGGCGGTGGTTGGCGCGAGTCGAGGCAGAGGGAGGCCTAAGAGGTATTGGGGTGAGGTGATTAGGCAGGATATGGCTAGAATGGGGATTTCCGAGGACATGACCCTTGATAGGAAAGTTTGGAGGTCTAGTATTAGGGTTGTAGGGTAGGGTCTTCTAGAATTCTTAGCACTTCTTTTAGGGGCTGAGTGAGGTTTGGTAGCAATCTCTATAGTTAATTAATGTATTGTGATGTGCCTATTATGGTAGTAACCGATTGGTATTATTGCATGTCATTCTACTTTTGGTTTTATGTTTAGATAATTATTTATTTGATTTAGCCCGGATTTACTAACATTGTTTTGTTTTGTTGTGTTTTGTTTGTTGATTTTCTCTCTCTTTTCTGAGCCGAGGGTCGGCCGGAAACAGCCTCTCTACCCTTTCGGGTAGGGGTAAGGCTTGTGTACGTATTACCCTCCCCAGACCCCACTTTGTGGGAACATACTGGGTAGTTGTTGTTGTTGTTGTTGTAAACTCAAACAGAGAATAAATAAGACCTATTTATAATGGAGAATAAATAAGACCTATTTATAATACTAGAAGACCGTTTAGTAATTTAGGAGGTGACTTATGTAAGACACTACAAATAACGTGAAGGTGGTCCTAACCAGCAGAAAGAATTAAAAAGGAGACAGAAAAAAAGGCAAAAAGTTAATAACATTAACATTAGGGAGTAACGAGTTAACTACCAGTCCATACTCCATACCAGACTCCCACTAAATCCCCTATATTAACAGAGTTCGATAAAATCCATGCTTCTTCCTCCCATTACTCGATCATTCTCCTTCCACTCCAGCTTCAGGTTCCTACGCCCTTTTCAATACCCAATTCATGTTTTGATTGCCTTCTTTCTTGTACTCCTTTTTTTTTTTTGTGTGTGAGAGGGGGAAAAAACCCAAATCGTCATTCTTCTTTCTGTGTTTTGTTTGTTTATTTATTTACTCAGTTATTTCAGGAGACTAATTTCATCCAAGTGCAGAAATTCACAAATGGGTCCCGAAAATCTGAGTCTAATTGATAAAAGACATCGTGCAAGTTTTCGGCTATGCAGCGTTTCAGGGTATCTTACTGTCTTTGCACTCTTACTGTCTTTTGACTCTTATTTTTATATATTTATTTGTAGTTTAACGCAGACAAGGGATATCGATTGTGTTTCCATTCTGTTTCCACACAATGTTACGAATATGGATAAACACCAATATGATTGAGATAGTAGAAGACTCTGCTAATTTGGATCCAATTGTTGGAGTTGCAATATGAAAAACATTCATCATTCTGTATAGTGAACTTTATGTTTTACTAAATCTAGTTCGTTTGGTGTAGAAATTATCATCATACTTTATTTTATAGTGTTCCTAAAAACAATATCGTATTTCCCTTTTTTTTCTTTTTAAATAATTTAACTTTAACCTTCACATTTTACCCTAGCTGAGATGATTTATAGCCACAAAATTGTCTATAATTTGTTTTAAATGCTAGTTTCAAAAGTCTTTCTTTCTTAAAGTCCGTGTTAAGTCAAACACCACCACCTAAATTAGGACGGAGGGAGTAGTTGGAGAGTTAAAACTTTTTATTTTCTTTTTGCTAGGAGTTCTTGAAGCATTTGAAATATGTCTTAATTTCATATCTGGTTATAGTGATTTTAATGTAGTTTTGAATTTTCTATAGAAAGAGAAGAATCAATGAATCAATGTCATTCTTTTCAAGAATCAAGGAGTAGGATAGCGTCAAGTATCATGCATATGGAAATGAATTTAGTAAGGTAGGTTGGTAGCAGTTTTTTTTGTACACCCACGGGGTTACCAATGATACTGTGCCGATTTGTGTTTTCTTACTATCCATTCGCTTTTGACTTCTGAGAAATGAGCAGCTGAATTAAAGATCAAGTCATGTTTTTAGTGTTCATTGTTGAAGTTTTTGTACATTTGTTTGCATAAGAAACTACTAGCCTCTCATCTTGTGCGTGTAATGATGGGCCAGTTATAAGACGGATCTGCTGGAAATTCATGCCAAGGACCCGAAGTTTCATTTGTTGTTTATTCCTGGAAACCCAGGTTGTTATAGTTTGTAAGAAAGTGAATTTATGTTTTGTCGGTGTTACTGAAGCGACTATGATAGTTAACTTATGTTGATACTGCCGCAGGTGTTATCTCGTTTTATGTTGATTTTCTGGAATCACTCTATGATCTGTTGGGTGGAGCTGCATCCGTGACAGGCAAGATACAGTTTCACCTCTACTGGAGTATAACAACTTGGATAGCAAGATTCATGGTCATCTAGAAACAATCTTTCTTTGTTTTAATATTTCGTACTGATTGTTTCCTTTTTCTTTTGTTTCTTTCAGCAATCTCGCACATTGGTCAAACAGAAAAGGTAAGGCCTTTAGGCCAATATCAACTAGAATACCAGGAATTCAGTCTTCTTGCCTATTAAAGTGAATCTTCTCCGTGAATTGTGAATGTCGGAAACAAATTTCATTGGCATTTAGCTATACATATTCTTTGATAAAGTTACTGAACATGTAATAACTTAACTCAAAATACTTCAAATTTTTTTTCTTCCTATAACCAAATACCACAAAATGACTTCTTCATGGTAATATTTTCGAGGAAAATGTAGTGCAATAATCAAACTTCAACAAACACAACATACAATTTTAAGTTTTAAAGTATTAATTGAGCAGCCTTCTGTAAGACATAATTGGTCGAATTACAGAACTGGAATGTAACACAAATTGTAATTTGACTTGTATAGAAGTTTTACTGCCTATATGACGCATAATTTTTTTGGCACCTGGTGTGGCCTAGTGGTCAATGAAGTGGGCTGAGAACCATGAGGTCTGAGTTTCGAATCCTAACAGAGGCAAAAAACCACTAGGTGATTTACTCAAATCCGTCCAAGCATTGGTGGACAGAGTTACCTGGTACCTGTTGCTGGTGGGAGGTAGCAGGTATCCCATGGAATTAGTCGAGGTTCACACAAACTGGCGCAGACACTATAATTATCGAAACAAAAAAAGTCTGTTTACTATCAAAAGCACGAAACCCTTTAGTGAAATGTCGTTCGTCTTTTTTTCCATTTAAAAAAAAAATTCATACTAGTCAAAATTGTCATTTACCTATTTTCCCTAATATGTAGGACTTGGAAATTAACTAAAATTTTATTTTTTAAAACTTTCCACATTTGAATTATTATGTAGGAAAACCTAATATTTAGGACATTAAAATCAACTAAATTTCTTCGTTGTACAAATTACAACAACAACAACAACAAATTAAAGTCCTAATATTTAGGACCAAATACAGAACTAACTTATGTTAATACATTTTAGAAATTCAAATTTCAAGGTTTTAATATCTCACCACAACCATAGATTTGGATTCGAAGCCATTCGAGGAAAAAATTAAACTACTACAATTTTTTTATTGACGAAAAGAGGTACGGCTATTGATTCTTTAAAAGTGACGCTAGATGAGGAATTTGTAGTTTAATTATTATTATAATATTTAGAATTTTAAAATCAACTAAAAATTTTGGTCGTAAAATTTTTCCTTATTTAATATTAGAAAGTCCTAATAAATTGACTAAAATATTACCTTGTGTAAATCCCTTTTAAATTTGAACTAGGTAACATAACTATAATAAGTTACATGTAAATTTAATTTAAATATTGAAATCACTTGAAATTTTAATTATTAAATCTTTTTATTACCTAAAAATATGACGGAGAGACTTATACATCTCATTCAAGTATATGAAATTACAATGGCAAAATAAATAATTTAAAAAGTAGCATTAAATAATTTAAGCACTTCCTTTCCTGTTTTATATTTAAGTTACAAAGTTTTGGAATTGAAAACAATTTGATTCTATCATGAAAAAGGTATTTTTTTCTTTTAGTTACGTTACATTTAAGAATTGAATATAATTTGATACTTTCTTGAAAAAGTTTTTATTTTTTTTTATCTTTTCGCGTAGATCAATGAAACCAATATTCATCATTTTCAAGAACTTATACTTTAAAAAATTTATTTCATAATGTAAACATATTATGTAATAATATATTTATATCGTTTTAAAAATTATATACTCATTGATATGGGTACACGTGCAAAGCGCGTACCTTAGGATTAGTATTATTAAATGGATTACTTGAATACCTTTCTAAGCTTTGGCTTGTGGGGAAAGAGCATGTCTAGTTAATGACTTCATGTAGCCAATGTCTAGTTAATTATCTTTCCTTAAGCAGCTGATTTATCCCACGAAGCACAAGTTATAGCAACTTCTGTGACTGATTTATCTCTTGAGTCCCATTAGGACTAAATTTGAACTCTTCTTTAGCGATCGTTTAAGTATCTATATGTTGACTCTAGAGTTACTGGATGTCTCTAAACATGCCCTTTGCAGTTTGCATGTGAACCTGATTCTTTTTCTTCGGCCAAGCTGTGGAAATATCCTTAAATGGGTGATGACAAGACTTAAAACCACCACCTTTGTCTGCTCTGATATTATATTGAACTTGAGTAACCGTCTTATATAAAGTTAAGTTGCTCGGATTCGGGTGCAGGTGTTCAGTACGAGCTCGGATCTAGATGTCGGATCCTTCATGATCTAAGTTTTAAGATTTGGGGTTACAGATCTAGGTACGGATACGGATTTGGGGATTTGGCTAAAATAATTCAAATATCTAAAAAATGAGTTTTAAAAAATATGTGTAGATTATGTGACATTGTGTAAAAAACTTACCAACGTATTTCTAGAAGAGAAAATATTGATCAAGAGGAGATTCGAGAAGGAGATAAAGGCAAAGGAATGTCATAGAAATTCCTGTATACAAGGTATTTCATTTTTTCAATTTCATCCTAGCTTTTGTTTTGATTTCAGAAATCATTGTATTATCCAGAATTTCTCCGTCGATTTTGGTCAAAGTACCCAAAATCAGTTGATGAGATCCGATATAGATCCCACGCCCATACCCACGTCGTGTCGACATGGGTGTGACACCGAAAGTGAAGAGTCTGAGCAACTTAGCTATGAAGGTTTAAGCCATTAGAAAAGGGACAATTCTAGTTACATATATATTATAGGTATGCAACTTTTTATAGCGCAACTATTCTTATCTATTTTTGGTACTATTTTAAATTCTACTCTACTGTCTTGAAATAGATCCCTAAAACGAAAGTTGACTGCAATGTTATAGACAGGAGGAGTATGAGATTTCAATATTGTAGAAATTGCACCTCATATTTAGCTGAGAGTTTGATGAAATAGTGGTGCTTTGATTAGAATAGGTCCGCCGGCACGAGTTGAAATTTATCTTATATAAAGCTCAACCTAGGGGCCATTTTGTGTGAACTGGTTTAGATAGGCATGAATGGTCTCTACAGTAGAGCAAGTGGGCGTGGATGTTCTTTTCTTTTCTGAGCTTGTCAACTCAAGGAATCAAGTCTGTGTGCGGGCTAATCAGTTAAATGTTGAGATTACAACAAAAATGCCAAAGGATGAAAGTTACCTTCCACGTCTTTGTCCCATTCCAATGTTGCAGGTGGCACAGCCTACCTGCACTTTGACAGTACGTTGATTAAGTAGAGAATATGCAGTGTGACCACTACAGGATGACATGGCACAAATTACAATGATACATAAGGCTAGCTAATGAAATCTAAGTTACCTGGAGTGTTGGAATTTCATGTGGAATTATACTAATGGACTGCAGCAATACAATAGCTCTTCTGAATATTTTTTCTGGTTTCAGAAGCTCTGCCTCGTTGAACCCTGTCAGGCTTATTTAATTTATTTGGTCAATTATGTCATTTCAGCAAATGAAGCTATCAATAGTATTGAAGTTGCTCAGTTAACTAGATCGTGGAATCGAGTAGTCTTTTGATTTCTAAACTTGATGGAAGTAGTAGCAAATGATATGGCTGTTCACTCGTTCTATCATTGGCTATATAATATATTATGGGGCAACTTAAGGTATGCTACTTTACAACAGGGCTGTGAAGCAAGATGATAAGGTAAAATAAAGAGATATGGTTTCTGTTGGATCATTTTATTTGTAGAGGATGAGAACGCCTTATGACAGTACAAATAATGCCGCATTTTCATTATCCATTTGTTTCGGTTCTTTTTGCCTCTTGCATGTTTGTTTTGACTTTTGAATAACTATATCTGAAATTCTTGGTGAATCTTCTTTTCCTAATCTAATTTGTTAAATAAGCAAGTACTTTTATAAATTTCTTGGCTTGTCTTATGATGTTCCAACATGGATCTTTTAAGTAAATCAGTACCTCTTCTTTCATTATTATTGCTTTATTTTGAACTATTGGTTGTATTTTGGGTATTACTCTATTTTCTTTAAATAGAATTTTAGCTTTTTCTGAGGAAAGCGGCTGTTGGATATTTGATTGTAACCGGTTGCTCCACCCCTTACAATAAGTACTGGTGGGAGCGAAAGAGCGCTCCTGCCCTTTATCCAAACATACAAGAATGCAAATCTACCTATTCGTGTGCTGCTTCCCTCAACCAAATATTGGCTTTCAGTTTAGATAAGAAATGCTACTGATAAAACCTCCAAAATGTGGCCAAGTGGGAGTTCTATTCATCAACCTCCTTACTTTGGCTTGAGATTGCATCTTTGGTTTGAGATTAACCTCATTTTCTTCATTGCCCACATTCTGAATGAAGTAAATATTAGTTTAAGACTGACATAAAGACCTTTTGATGACCACAATGTACTTTTAACTGCAAATCACTATGTATTTGATTCTTAAATCTATGATTTGTCATCTCTTTCATTTCCTAGTACCAGCATTCACCACCTACTTCTTTCTTTGAGTACTATGTTACATGGATACTATGCTGAGTCAAATAGGTGCAATATGGGCCTGGGAGATTCATGTGGATTCTTCAAAATTCTTTACAATTAGCAAAAAGTTGCCCAATAAACCCTTAATTAGATACATCCACGAATGAGTCTTACCCATATTCACCACCGAGTAGTTTCTGAAAAGTCGCTGGAGTCTATGAAGCTCCTTCTGCCTTTGCTGTTTAGTAAAGGGGAGTTAGGAGGAGCATGTGCAGATAGTCGACCCTTAAGATTTTAAGAATTGAGTTTTGACCCTTTCAAATTGTGATTATGAAAAGAAACTTGGTTAAATGTATTTTTGCATTCCTTAACTTTTGTATCGATGTTTACATTTTTCAATTCCCAGTATAACTGTTTTCCTTAACTCCCTATTCTTAAATCTTAAGCTTCATTCCTGCTTGTTGGATTAAAACGTCGTGGTACAACAGATTGAGATCCCTAGTCTTTGCCATGTATCTCATAAAAGAGAGTTTCTTTTGCAGGAGAAAAATAAGTAGGAGTCGTTATAAAATCTAAAATGTGCCTTAAATAATACGTATAAGTCGTCAATTCTGCATCTTTGTGGACAAAGTTCTTTTGAAGCTAAACCAGATTTGTTCTGCATGCAAATGCCAAGAATATTCACCACTAGATGCCTCAGTTTACTTTGAACTTTTATGCAAACAATATTTACTCGGAAAACACCTGTACCTATGAGACAGGTCTATCATCTATATATACCTTTCATGTCTTTGATATACGTGCAAAACTGTGCATCTATCCATGACAAGGGGTCACAGTGTGACTAGAACCTCTTCTTAAATACAAGCATTGACGAGACTAATTCGGTACGGAAATAGTTGCACCAGCTTACAACTTCTGAACTTTATTAGCATTATGCTATGCGGAACCAAAAGAATGTCTATCAAAAGAGATGAAGTTTTTGGGCTAAAACAGTCTAAAAATACTCTTAACATGGTGTGATAGTGTCAACTTTGGACCAAGTGCACATGGTTTTCTCCAAAAGGCCTTACACTATTAAGAGTATCCAACTGCTATAAGTAACTTCTTTTTCTTTTCTTCTTTCGTTGTGGGACTTTGTTCGTACATACCCAACAATCTTCCCCTTGAACTAAGTTCCATATGACCAATCACCATTCATGCGCTAATTTGGAAGTTAACTGTGTGTCACCCAACCGAAGTCCAGAGGAGAGGTTGTGTATGTGTCTTTGTAGCTACGGGTAAAAGTAGTAAACTAGCCTATAGACGGGCAAAGGCACTAAGCCTGGCCCTGCACCATTATACTCCGCCATCTCTATACTCGTCCTGCCAAACCATTAGTTCTGATACTGGTTGTTGGGCTAAAATGGCTCAAAGGTACTCTTAACATGGTGTGATATTATCTGCTTAGGCGAAGCCACATGATTTTCACTAAAAGGCCTCACGCCATTAAGAGTATGTAACTCCTTATAAATAGTTTTTTTTCTACTTTCCATGTAGGGCCTTATTCACACACGCAACAGAAGTGAGCTAAGTCGTAATTGCCCTGTAAGTTAGGTTGCACACATCGTTCTATTGGAACATGTAGTATCCATTTTATAAAAAAGTTTTGAGTTGCCCTAGGAGCTCTGGCTACTTCGTCCTTCTTTTCTGTTTTCATTTCTCCTTGTAACTCTTCAAGCTTCAATTTCAAAGTTTGCATCTCATGCGAAGACCGTTGGATGATTTACTGTCTTTGATTGACCTTTTGAAGATTTCCCATAGACTTGAGAGTCTTTAAAAAATGCATATTGTTGGTGTATAATAATACCTTCTTTTAAAGTTTTAGCTGGCACTAATGCCCCATCAAGGCATGGCTAACATAGTTGCATGATTTGTTCCAATTGCTAGAATTGGGAGCACGGAAGGCTGTTTTCACTGCAAGAACAAACAGATCACAAGGTAATTTTGTTACCTCAGTATTAGTTTATCTTATAGGGGAAGGGGGCAGGGATGTGACAGGTGGGATGGTGAAAAGCATATAAGTAGTAATTCTTTTTTGCAAAATATTTCTGGGCTTGGGAACCAATAACTAATTTTTCCTCTGTAGTATTATATCTATGTTAATGGAAAGTTGAAATTACCCTTCAACTTGTGGCTGAAGGATGTAGTCAAGAACTGTTTTTATTCCTTCTAATTATAGGATTAGCTTAATCTATTCTTTCTCAATTTTCCAGAATATTCCTTTTTTCTTCTGAATATGGTAGTTCAATGTCTATATCGGTGCTTTAAAAGGCGAGTGGCGTGAGGTGAGATGTTTTACCCAACATGGGGCGAGGTGTAAATCCCGAGCTGCGGGGCATAATCCCATTGATATTCAATTTTACATTTTATAATTAGCATAATACACTTAAAATTATTTTAATATTACTAATATTTTAAAGAGATCCACATTTCAGTGCAGACATTTATCCATCATATGTTTGATGTTAAAACTTTATATCCTCTGCTTTGTAATGATCAATCTAATGGAGTGGCAATGTTTCTAGTTTCCAATTAATAAAATCTAAGTTCTTCATCAACATATATTTCAGTGCAAAATTGTAGTAACTAGTTCTTTGAAATGCGTTTTGGGGCGAGTCCTAGGGCGTGGCAATACCAAAAACATATTGGGAAAATAGTAAGGGGTGTAGGTTCTGTGGGTGATGCCCTAGAAAGTGAGGCACATGCCCGCCTATTGAAACTTAAAAAAACTAGAGAGAATTTTGACAACTCCCATTGTTTTTTTTTTCTAAAACCCTCTTCTTTAATACCCAAATTCATCCCCACCAAAGAAAAAGAGCCCTAACTTCGTAACATCAGGACAGATCGGCGACCTTGAACTTGAAGAAATCATCCTCTGACCAGTTTTAACGACTTTGGTGCCTCTTCTTGCTTTACCCTTTCGTATTTAAATCACATTAGTTTTTGGATATCATTTTTTTTATGCGCCCCGTCTTTTGGCATATTGTTTTCTTTGATGTTGATTCACTTTCTATTCATTGCTTTTTGTTGGGTTTCTAGTAATAGCTGGTATATTGCTCCTTTTCCGGTTAAACTCAACATGTTGCTCAAGTTAAAATTTTGAGTTAGTCCGATGATCCGCTAGTGTTATCTGTTTGCTAGTGAATATTGGTTTTCCTGATTCTTGATCTAGTTTAGCTCGCATCAAGTATAAGTAGTACTCAAATTTGACCTTGAAAAGGCAAATGTATGGAATTTTATTAAACAAAACAAAAAGCCTCTCGCCCCAAAATGCAATTCAAAATACTGGTCTATATCAGTCTGCATTCTTGATTTAATTTTGTTTCAAAATCCTCTTTTCCAGCTGAACTTCATAGAGCATGAGCTTCAGGATGTTGAAGTTCCTCTAGTACTGGTAAGTTCAGAAGTTTCATTAATATATACTCGCATGTGCGTGTTATTTGGATTCTCGTTCTGAACCATCATTTCATTGTTAAATTCAGATCTCAATCCAAACTCACAAAAATCAGTAAGAGAAATGGAACTTTTTATCAATGTAGATAGTCAGGTTCTCGTTTTCTGCATGTATTAGAAGTTTTATGTGCTGTGATTTTGATTTCCTTTCTTAGGTTGGTCATTCTATTGGCTCATACATATCTCTGGACATTTTTAGGAGATTCCAGGAAAAGGTGAAGACTACATCCACTTTATATTGGTACAAGGTTTTTCACTATTATGCCATTTTCCCCCAAAATCCTCATTCTGATATTTCTATTTTTTTCTAGGTGACATACTGCATCTGCTTGTATCCATTTCTAGCTGTAAACACCAAGTCTTCAACACAAGCTATTATTAAGAAGATTGCAGTGTAAATCTCTTTGATTTTTCCCTTGTCTGTTTCCTATGTGAAGTGAGAGCTTTGTACTTTAGCAGTTTATTTCCTTCCTTGCCGTTTGAAAACCAATCAGTTTTTGCTTTTTCCTTACTGCAGACTACTGGACCTTTGTTTCCAATTCTCAATGAAACAGTTATAGAATCCCATTAATATCACATTACTTCGGGCAGTGAGCATGTGTGATCAGAATATCAGATTGCTTTTTGTTTAAAATTTCAGATTCTCTTTGCAGATCATATGACTTGACTGTTAGATACTTATGTGTAAATAGTCCTAGTCCTATATATAGTTGGAGTAGAATATGTCCTAATCCCATATGTAGTAAAGTATAATATGTCCTAATCTTATATGTAGTAGGAGTAGAATATGTATTATATATAGGGCTCATTGTATCATTGTTAAAACATCAATAATAGATTTTTCTCCCGTGCATTCTCACATGGTATCAGAGCTTCAGTGAGAAAATTATCGTTGTGCGTCATTCCAGCGACATCCGAGAAGAAAGATCTCATCGCCGTGCAATTTTCCGGCAACTTTGTCTTGTTCCCAGGGTTCATCACTGCTACAGTGGTACTGTGCATACACTAGTACCACCATCAGATCTGAAATCCTTGTGCGACCAAACCCCGAAAACTCCAGTCACATATGAACAGAAAAAATCAATCACCGTGCGTCTTTCCGGTTGATGACTCAAGATTTATTTGCGTTCATCGATAAATGCTGTATGAAAACCATTACTACCATCTTGTTCGAAAAAGTTAGGCGACAAAACCCCAGTCATTCGCTCTGGTAGAAAGTCACGCGCCTCCATGTGTCGCTAGAACTAAGGTTCCAGCGAGCAACAATAACTTTTACGGCGTGTGTGAGCCATTCCGGCCATTTTTTTGAGAAAACTTCTTTAGGAAAACTTACTCGTCTAGTGATTCCAAGCCTACCCATATAAATTACATCAAATTCTTGACAACTTTTATTTTTTTTCAGCGTGAACATTGTAATTTCAGTTTTGTTGCTCAGGGGGGCTTAGTGGCCTTGAATGTCGAATGATCAACTTACAGATATTTTCACCAAGTCCCTCACCGGTCCTCGTATTAGTTACATATGTAACAAGCTCGGTGAATATGATTTGTATGCACCGGCTTGAGGGGGAGTGTTAGATACTTATGTGTAAATAGTCCTAGTCCTATATTATATCCTAATCCCATATGTAGTAAGAGTATAATATGTCCTAATCCTATATGTAGTAGGAGTAGAATATGTATTATATATAGGGCTCATTGTATCATTGTTAAAATATCAATAATAGATTTTTCTCCCGTGCATTCTCACAAACATTTCCAGCTCGTCACTGGCTATATAGCTTTTATTTTTCGACCTCTAACTTCTGTTCTTCTAGTTTGTATGTCCATTCTTCTGACTGTTCGCAACTGGTTATTGTCACTGTTTTGTTTTTCGTTTATCTTGTTTTGCGAATCTCTTTGAGCTTGAATTGTGGACTTAGAGTTTTGACAATTTCTAGTTTATTCATTTAGGACTGAATATGTGGCATCTATTCAAAGTATCCAATAAACAAATCTAGAGGCACTTTTATTTTTGAGTATATTGCCATTACTTTTCCTGTTTGTGTGACATTTGTGTAGGCATTGTTTTCCTCATGCAATCACAGTCACAAAATTTGATGTTCTTCGGTTATAACTTCTGTAGGTCTCGCACTTTATGTACGGGCCTAAGCTCACTTGCAGCAATTCTGGCACTATTACCTGGCTGGATCTTCAGATTTCTGGTGAAACAATCTGTGGGGAAGTCCTGGTCCCCACCTGCAGTGGAGGCTCTCCGTAAACATGTCCTCAGGGTGAGGGTCAATTTCTTCTGATTCTCTTTAACACTGTTGGTAATCAGATCTGAAGTATTAGATCAACTGGTTACACATTTTTGTTTTGGATGAATAAGCAATGGAGTTCGACATGCCAAGTTGATCTGTAAGTTAATTCTTCCCCGAAATGCCAAGTCAAAGCTCTTATCTAAATAATTTTGAAAAGTCAAAGCACATCAATTTTGACGGTAAAAATCATTTGTCTTTTTTTCCCTTTCAAAGCCATCAAACTTAAGATTACTTATATAGGCAAACATGGACAAATCCTAACTCTTACGAGAATAATTACACCTCAGGATCGTTTGGTACACGGACTAAATTATCTCAAGATTATAATCCTGGGATTATAATCCGGTACTAATTTATACCACTTGAGAGATGGGATAAGATGATATGGTGCATTAAGTCTGGGATTAAATATATCTTATAAATTTATACCTCCAACCAAATAAGGTATAGTATAATTTAATCCCACATCTTATCCTACCTAATCCCTCATACCAACCGACACCTTAGTTCTAAGTAGGGCTGGGCATATATCGGGTAAAACCGATAGCCCAAACCGAAAAAAGCTTATTGGATTGGGTTAACGGTTCGGTAACAGTTTAGAATTTTTTCACTATTAGGTTATCGGTTCGGGCCTCTGTTTGCCAATTTTATTAATGGGTTAACCGATAATGTAATAAGAATTAATAAAATTACGACTTTATCCTTAAGTATATACATTCATTCACTCATATTCTCTCTCAGCTGCAGCACTCTTCAGTTCATTGTCTTAAAGTGAATACTCATGTTTTTCTTGCCCGTTCTCATTATTGTATCTGTCTAGTAAATGATTTTGTATTAAAAAGGTATTGAACATGAGTAGGATAGGAGGAGTTGGTACATTGGCACAACTTGTTATTGACATTCCATTGCAATATGTGGAGGTAATGAATGGAATTCTGCGGCTACTAATTATTATTAGTATATCATTATTATATATTTTTGGCTAATTCAAGTTACTATCGCTGAGCTTATCCTATGGTTGTTGTTTTTTGTTGTTCCACTCCTAATTAGCTACATTTTGACATCTTATGTCTAAAGGACTAAAATAGTAAGAAAATCTTCAGCTGCGAGCTTCTGAAGAAGTTTTGATCTAGATTGAGTTATTTTGTCGGGTAAACCGATAACAACTGATTACTGATTAATTGATAACCAATTTTTTATCGGTTTTGCGTACTTATAAACCGATAACCGATATGTCGAACCGATAATATTCACAACCGAACCGAACCGAGCGATGCCCTCCCCTAGTTCTAAGCACTCAAAGTGTGGTCTAGTGGTCAATGGAGTGGGAGAACCATGAAGTCTGAGGTTCAAATCCAAGCAGAGGCAAAATTCACTAAGCAATTTCTTCCCATCCGAGCCTTGGTAGTCACATCTGGAACCTGTCCTGGCGAGAGGTAGCAGGTACATAATGGAATTAGTCAAGTTGCGCACAAGCTGTATAAAGTTAACACCTCAGTTCCAAACTAGTTTGGGTCAGCTATATGAATCCTCATTATTCTTTGGCTCCATATTTGGGCTAATTTCATTCCGCTACTTACTAATTTCTTTTAGGACAACTTAGGAATTCTCTACAACTAGAGATTCTTTTAGTTCAGCTTTTGATCGACTCAGTTAGTAGTTTTGTCAATTAACACAATGTTGTTCCCAAAAAGTATATGCGAATCTTGCATACTGTTGGTTAACTCATTCTTAACTAGGGTAAACAACTAAACAAGTACAGACAAGGTAGATCCTGGTGTAAACCTGCAGTTATTGGGAAGTCCTCCACATTTCATCCCGCTCTTTTCACGTTATATGAGGGCTCCTTGTAGACGTCCTAGTTAAAAAAATTATACCTTGATGGCTGCGGTTTGCTCCTAGTTCTACTTGCTGTAATTTTGACGTGCACATTTTGAAATACAAAATCATTAACCTCCTTTCGTCTATTGTTTTGTTACAGAATTGGTCGAGAAACGAACTTTGCTTTCTGTTCTTTGTGATATTGGATATTGTGAAATCAGCCATCTATATCTATTGTTAGCTTTAATACTAATAATTGTTGGTAACTGCAATATGTTTTTCAGTACCATACCATTCAGAACATTCTATACATGGCAATGACCGAATTTGAAAAGGTAAGTTTCTCCTTGTCACATTATCATGATGTTGCTCCAAGGGTACCCGTTATTTGACCCAATGCAACCTAATCCCGAGTTTATTAAGTTCCAGAACATCTTTCATGCAAAATATTCTTGTTAAAGATGATGGTGCCTATGGAAGAGACTGTTATAAACTGTAATTTTTCATTAAGGTGAAAAAACTTGTGATCTTTTTAGCAAAACAGCTGCATGATAAATGAGATTACTCCCATAGAAAAGCTTTAAACGACAAGCTAAAAGATGACCAAAAATAAAGAAATTTCCCCCAACCGCCCCAAATCCGTGAACATCTCTATTCCTCCATAGAAATTTTGTCAGTTTATCCCGATTATGATTTTTTTCTCTTCTGGATTAGCTTTCTGAGGTACCTGATTGGTCATTTATGAGGGAAAAGAAAAGTCAGATGGCATTTTTGTTTGGCGTCGACGATCACTGGGGTCCCTTACATATTTATGAAGAGGTAAATAATGTCTTATTTCATTGTACATATTTTCTCCTTTTATGTTTGCTATGTGAAACTACAAAGATTTACTCTCTATGATGACTTATTATGGCCAATCCGAATCTGATCTGCATTTTGAAAACTATTTGTATGTTTTTTCGTCATTTCCAGACTGCTGTGCATGCTGTGAGAACTGGCTTTTTTGAGCTTATGTCTAGTTGAAGACCGTAAGAAATAATCTAATGAGTTTCTAGAAACAGATAAAATCTAGGATTTCTAGTTCAATTCTACAGTACAGTTGAAATTACTGCATCTTGAAAGTAAGAGAAATGAGCATGATTTTAAATTTTTTTATCATCTAATGTCCCTCCATAATATTTTTGAACTTGAAACTAATATTTATAAATTTACTATTAAGAATAAATGTATCTAGTCTTAAATTCTATATTGGTGTTGCTGAAGGATGTAAGCTCCTGCCAGAACTTGATTACCTTATTCGAAACCTTAGTTGTTTGATCAATTTTCAAAGAAAAAGGAAGTGGATTAACTCATTTGTTAATGAAACTGGAGATTGACAACGTATAAAATAAGTGAAAAAGCAGCTATGAGTTGAGATGAAGAATTTGAGATTACGCAATGAAGTGAAGATTGACAATACCTGTTAATCTTGACATATGTGCAATAACAGATTTTATACTTGTTACGTGCTCTGCCTTTTAGTGTATATATCCTTATTTTTTATGTCCCAAACGTGATGGAGTTAATGGGTGCTGTCTACTTGAGTTGCCTAAATATTACTGCTGCTTAGCCAAGCTTCTAAAATCAACTTAACTTGATCAAAAGTATTTTTGCTGATAAATGGTTTGGATGACTAATTAATTTGAAAATTATTTATGAGCAACAATTAGTATTTGGCTAAGTTTTTAAAAAGTCATACTAAATGTATTTTTTTCAAAGTGCTTCTAAGAAAAAACTATGCACAATTGCTTCTGCTTTTCCTCAAAAGCATTTTTTTCTTTTAAAAACTTGGTCAAACACTTCCAACTTCGGAAAAAAATAAACACTTCGGAAAAAAATAAACAATGATGTTTTGGCCTTAAAAATGCTTGGCTAAACAGGCTATTATTCAGGTGACACGTGAAGCCGAGCAAGTGATGTATTTTCCGCTAGTTTAGGGGTATTATTACTTTTAGCCCGCCTCACAAATCATTTACATTTGATAACTGAAAAAATGTACATTTTTTCGGCTATTATTTTTACACAGTTATACAGTGTCATGTTTCCACTAGTTTACATATCAGTCTAGGAAAACATTAATAGGAAGCTATGTAAGACTCTGTTTGTCTTGCCCTAACGCAAATATGGATATCCTTCTTGGTTTGAAGTTCTCAGACCTGTCACTTCATATACATAAATACTTGAGTGCCTTCCTCAAACGTGTTTGTCCTACTCACAAGTCACCCTAACACCAAGAAGTATTAATAAAAACAAAATTCGTGTAGAAACTGTTAGTAGTGGCAAGGATAACTAGTTATCAATGTGTAGTTACTAAAGCAGACAGGTGAATTCGAGATCAAATTGATCTTTATGCAAAAGATGTTCATGTATAGGAGGGATAAATTCCTAAAGACCTTTGGATAGACTAGAGATGTAGTTTGACAAGTATGGTTACCTTATTGATGGCCTTTCTCTCATAAAGCAATAACACTAGTAGATGCCGCGTAGTGGGAGGTAGCATGTACCTGGTGGAATAGTTAAGGTGCGAGCAAACTGCTAGGAAACCACCTTGCATGATCTTCACATGATCCCGTTGTGCCAAATGAAGCAATCCGATGAGAGAAAAATCCCCTTGTTTTTTTGTAATTGCAAACTATAATGACTAATTTTCTTTATGATGCATAAAGGTTATTGACATTTTACAGAACCAATTCTACCGGTTAGCTTGAAATTTATCTGATTGCCAGTTTTATGGTTACAGATTTCCAATAAAGTTCCAGGTGCTGTCCTAACAGTTGAAGAAGGGGGTTATACTCATGCTTTTTCTTGCACGGAGGCTGGCTCGTTATGGGTAGCTCAGCATGTTTCTGGCTTAATCAAGAATTATTTGTCACAATAGACTCCAAGTAGTTATTACTTTGGCTGATGTAACCTTTTCTTTTTTATATTTTCAAGACTAATAAATCGGAAACATTTGAATACACTTCATTATTGGCCTATTGATGTGTCACATATTAATTATTTTCTTTTTGGTGTGGTACAGCTGTTGTTATCTTAGATTTAGTTTTCTAATTATTTGCCTTGCTATTACTATTACTTATGACCTCTTTCACCTTCTTTAGTCTAGGATTTATCGGAAACGGTCTCTTTGTCCTTCCATGGTAGGGGTAAAACTACATACATCCTACCCTCTCCAGATCCCACTTGTGAGATTAATTGTGTTGTTGTTGCGTGGAGTAAGACTATTATTGTGTAAGGAGTGGTATAAGAACCATAGGCGAATTTGGAATTTAAATTCAATGGGTTCAGATTGAACTTATTATATTTTTAAAGCAATGAGTTTATAACTACTCATTATTGTAATTTTAATAAATTTTTACGTATAAATTTGTAATCCGCGTCAATAGAATATATCCAGTAGAACGAGTGAGGTGTGAGTAAAATAGTTCAAACA
This sequence comes from Nicotiana noctiflora, assembly GCA_032618575.1. Taxonomy (NCBI): domain Eukaryota; kingdom Viridiplantae; phylum Streptophyta; class Magnoliopsida; order Solanales; family Solanaceae; genus Nicotiana; species Nicotiana noctiflora. Next base: position 12,204 of record JASVEL010012648.1, on the reverse strand, counting down.
CTATTATTGGAAGAAGAAAAATCAAGTGGATTTGTTAGATTTCATGTCATCATGTATGGCTTTGATTCCTTGTTTAATCCTCCTCACCCACTCTTCCCATTAGGATTATCGTGGTTTCCCTTTCTCATTGATGGCAGTGGCAGCAGAAACCAATGCATTTTCTGACCTTTGTCATGATGAAGCTTGTCTCAACATGAATGGACTGACTGCATCATTTGCAGGTCTTTGAATTTATGGTGAAAGGAAATTTTGTGTGAACAGGGTTTGTCCAGTGGCTATTTGTTGGAGAGAAAGGGTAAATTTTGTTATCATGACATGCTATTCTAATCTCAATCATTATAATGACTCAAAATTGTTACTCTAGTATTTGTCTTTATGACTTGTAGACTTCCCTAAGGTTTTTAACTTTTGCCATGAATAGAAGAAACCTCTGAAGCTCTGCTTAAATGATTATTAATTTTCATGATTCTTTTGTCTTTGCATTAATGAACCAGTTCCGTGTCTCTAGTCAAAGTGGTTGGAAAGTGACCCATTTAATAAGTTTTCCTAGAGTGATTGGAGTTTCCTTCCAAATTTTTAAGAACTTATTTTGGAACTTCTTTACCAATTTGTTTCGTAAAAACTATTCCTTAAATTAATACGTTTACGTAGAGCAGGTCATCAATATCTAACTTTTATTTGTCAGTCCCATTGTTTGAATAAGAAAAGAGTATTATATCATTTTGAATCTTTACGGCTTATTTTTAATTTTATGGCCCTGTCTTATTTTTATATTTCAACGATTTACTTTTATATATAAAAGATTTATTCTATCTTTTACACATAAAAGCTTTTAAAAATGACAACTTCTTAATTTCAATATTGTAAATGACTCTTTTGGGCTTCAACTAGAGCCGTTAATATGGGCTTGGCCCGTTGGGCCAACCCAGCCCAACCTGTGATTAGCAGGATTGAGCTAGAATTTTTTAAGCCCGTTTTAAAATGAGGTTTTTAAGCCCGGCCCGAATAAGCCTGTGGCTCGTGAGGCTTGACTGAGGCTGGACTGGGCCGGCCCGTGGGCCTAATAAAATATTTATTTAAAATAAAAAGTATAATGCCTTTAGAGATAGAAAGTTAGAATTGGATCTTTATTAGGAGAAACCAAAACTTGATCTTGAGAAGTTTCAAGAGATGATGTTGTCATGTATTAGAAGGATCATTCTAGAAAATATCACGATCTTTCAATTCAATGATGGTGCGTGATGTACCCAGTACCATCAGAATCAATATTTAGCATTGGTGGCATGTTCTTACAAAGTACATAAGTTGCATTTATTATGAAAATTCCAAACACTTGTTACTACTCGAAATTGGCTGCACTGATTTTTCCGAACTCAAACTGGTAATATTTTTAATGTGAATTTAAATATTATTAATTTTTAAAATTTAATTATTTTAATATTTAGCTAATTAATATTGCATATGAATTGTAGATGAAAGTGAAGATGTTAAAACAACCTTGTCACAAGCGGATTCAAATGTGTTTGATAAAGATGATGTGTTAGATATCTCATAAGTATCGAGAATGTTCTCTTGAATAGTTTGTTTTAAGACTTTTAGTGAATAAAATATAGTCCTGTCTTTTACTTCTTTTAATATTTATTGTGATATATTGGAACAATATAAAACGTTATTATTTTACGAATTTTTTAACTTTAAAATAATTATCTTTTTTTAAGGTCAGAACATAAAGAAAAAATATAAAATTATATTTTTAAAAGTGATGGGCCAGCCCGTGGGGCCCGCAGCCCACATAGTGTTGGGGTGGGCTCACCATTATAAAGCCTATCAAAATAGTGGGCTAGTCCAGCCCAGCCCTTCAATTGCTAAAACCCACGTGGGTTGGGGTAGGCTAACCCGACCCGGCCCTTATTGACAGCTCTAGCTTTAAGTGGAATGAACTTTTCTTATATTTCGACGCACACTTCATTTATTATTTTTTAAAATTTTAATTTTAGTTAGAGAAAGAAGTCAAGGTTATATATAACGTATTCCCTTCATTCTGGTTTATATGGAACTATTCTCTTATTAATTCGTGCAAAAAGAATAACATATTTTTATATCTGAAAACAATTAATTTTACACTCCTCATTTATCCTTAATGAGATTTTTTTATAGTCACGAAAATGTTATGTCAGATTTAAGGCCACAAGTCCCAAAGTTTTACAGTCACACAAATATTATAACATGTTTAAGAACATAAATTTAAAATCTTCGTTTTTTAAACTCCATGTTGATTTTACATAAAATAAAAAGGAAGGAACAGTAATTGTGTGAAAAGTATGTCTAAGGATGAAGTGTTCCTTATATAAATGAAGTTTAATACATGCTAACTCCTTTTTGAAATGTTTAAAGCCTTCATGTAATGACCTGATATGTCATTTTAAGTACTAGATCTCTTTTTATGCGTTATGGGACCTTTCATAGCTTTATTTAATGATTTATGACTTGTGTGCGTGATTAGTGTCGTTTTACAAGAAGTTTGTATGTAAAATTTTTAAGAAAAAAATGATTTTTGACTTTAAATGTGTCTAGGTTGACCGCGGTTAATGTTTTTGGTTAACGACCTCGGATCGGTGTTTTTTGATTCCGGTAGGTTCGTATACATTTTTGGACTTGTACGCATGTTTGGTTGGGGTCCCTGGTGACCTGAGGCTGTTTCAGCACATTATGTGAAAAGTAGGAAAAATGAGTTCTGGAGTTGAAATCTTGAGTTTGATTATCGATTCTTAATTGTTGATGTTGTTTTAACAATTTGAGATAGCGAGCGAGTTTATATAATGTTATTACACTTGTCTGAATGATTGGATTGGCGCAAGGGGGCTTGGTGAGTTTCAAATGATTTTTGGACCAACTGTTGGATTTCTGGTGTGGAGTGCCTGCAAATTACGTATTTGCGAGGTACTACTCGCAAATGTAAGCATGGCTTTTGCGAGTGATGGCTCGCATTTGCAAAAAGGGTCGCATTTGCGACACTAGGCATTATAGAGCAGCTTCGCAAATGTTCACATTTGTGAGGGATGGGACCTAAGCAAATGCGAAGGCTTTGTCGCATTTGTGATAATTGAGTGGTTGAGACATGGATCGCATTTGTAATCAATGAGTGTATTTGTCCTAATATCGGATTTCGATCACTTGGGCCCGGTTGACTTTATGTTGACTTTTTCAATTATGATCAAGATTGAACCTTTATCATACGAGGGTAGTTTCGAAACCTTATTTTGAATTGTTTGAACAGTATTTGACTAGATTCAATTAGTTTAGAGTTTTTTTTCAAAGGAAAAGTCGTATTGAATAGATAACTTTGTTCCAGAAAGAGATGAGTGCCATGGATAGCTTGATAAGAGGGAATTAGGACTTATTTGATCTATTTGCTATGTGATTTATGTGTGGGGATGATGTATATGCAAGGTGACGAGTGTATATGTGTTGTCATGGATTCAAGCATACGTGATTGACTACTTAATTGTATGTCTTTAATAAAATCTTGTCTTTATTTATTTCATGATTTGACTTGTTACATACTTTATTTGTTACATGTTGTTACTTGTTAAATACACGCCTTCACTTGTTACATGTCCCTATTTGCTACATGTTTCCATCTACCCATGCCTTTACTTACTGTCCATCTTTACATGTCATATGTTTTTAGGTATACACTTTTACATGTCTCGAGCCTTTACTTGCTTCATATTTCACTCTACTATGTTCTATTGAATTTTTTAGAGAATTTATGTGTTCCAGATCCTTTTTATGTTACGCTGTGAGATACGCCATAATTGGTAGCAATATTATATATATGTGGATTAGGTTACACATCTCAATAGTATTATGTTATATATGTGGATCGAATTGCACGCCACAATAATATATGTGGATCGGGTTGCACGCTGCAACGGTATTATATTGTAAGGACCCGACCGATCATTTTGTGTAATTGTGCTCCGTTATCCTTTTGATGCTTCACACATGTATGTTTATGATTTTATTACTTACGGGGTTGATTAGTTACGATCCAGAAAGCTTCTGGTTGATTCGGACCATTTGATTCTTGACTTAGAAGGTTAAATTAGAAACGTTGACCAAACCGTGACTTTTGTGAAAATGATCCCAGAATGGTATTTTGATAGCATCATATCATGATTTCGGACTTGGGCGTATGCCTGGAATTGATTTCGGAAGTCTATAAGTTGATTTGTATCGTTTTACCAAAATTTAACTATTTGAAGTTGAAAAGTTTGACCATAGATTGATTTTTAGCTACCGAGCTCGAAATTTGATTTTGGGACTTGGAATAGGTCTGTTATGCTATTGAAGCTTATATACGATATTATGTATCATTTGTAGTTGATTTGATTGGATTCATATGTTTTGTTGTAATTCTAGAGATTCTTGAAATTTACTTTGAAGTTCATACGTTTTAGTATTCGATTTGTAGATTTAGATGTTATTTTGCATTTTGATCGCGCGAGCAAGTTCGTATGATATTTTTTGACTTGTGCGAATGTTTGGTTTGGAGCCCCGAGGGCTCGGACGAGTTTCGGACATGTTTCAGAAGGTATTGAACTTAAATGAATTGATGGTGTTACTGGTTCTCAGTTATCGCAATTGCGAGCAGCAGCCTCACAATTGTAAAAGTGACAGTGGGGCCTCAGATGTCGCAATTGTGAGTTCCCTTTCGTATTTTTGAAGTCAATTGCATTAGACTTGGCTCGCATTTGCGAGAAATTATTCGCTTTTGGGAAATTTCTAGCTTCGCAATTATGAATCCTTTATTCGCAATTGTGATAATGATTGAGGCTGTCAAGGTTCGAAAATGCGATCCATGGTCTGCAATTGTGAGGGATCGAAAATGCAAACCTTGTGTCGTAAATGCGACAACTACATCTAGACAAAAGGACTGGGAGATGAGATTTTTCAACATATTCTCTCATTAGAACCCTAGACTCAGTAGGAGGCAATTTTGAGAGGGAATTTTCATTCACAAACTTTGGTAATTGATTCTAATTTATTTCCAAGTTCCAACTATATTCCATCAATATATCTCAGATTTTAACATCAAAACCATGTGAATCAAAGTGAAATTTTGTGACACTTTGTCAAGTTTAAAAAAAAAAAAAAGAATTTGAGTTTTGAGAGTCAATTTGGGCTCGGATTTGAAACTAATCACATATATGGACTCATGGAGTTATTGGTAGTCGGAATCTATCCTTGAACCGGAATTTTGACCAGGCGAGATCCGAGTTGTCTTTTGTTAACTTTTTGAGAAAATTATAAGGATTATAGTTTTGTCTATTGTAATTAATTTTTCTTGTATTTTTTGATGATATTAAGTCAATTTTGATTAGATTTGAGCCGTGTGGAAGCGCATTTTAGGGAAAATGCTATTTACAAGGGTTGAGTTGGCCTAGTTGATGTAAATATCTTGCATAACCTTATTTAGGGGAAGTACCCTTTAGGATTTGGGATTGATTGTGTCATTTGTGTTATGGGAAAGCCGTATACACAAAGTGACAAGTGGGTACACGGGTTGTATGTGGTATTTGACCGGTTTAGGTTAATTAAGCTCTTTTCATGCTTTAGTTGAGTTGTATATCATGTTCTAAATTCTCATAGTCAATCTACTCTTATTTGTGTTAGTCTATCCTTATATGCCTTAAGTGACTTCGTTAACACTTGTTCTACATCTTACTTGATATTTTACTCTAATACCTTGGTTGAACTTGTTGCCTCTTTCATTGTCATATGCTATCTCTTCTATTGTTGATTTGTTACTATTTGAAGTTATTGTTACACATTTTCTCCTTCATTGTTGATTATTTGTAGTTGGAGTCATCGGTGTATGTTATCTCTTCTATTATGAGTTATTATTATTTAGTATTATGGTTACACATTATCTTTCTCGTTGAAGTTGTAAAAGCCATTGTCATACTGAGGCGAAGTGTTTTGTTGAGATATCGTTCTTGTCGAGAAGTTTAAATTCATTGTTATTATTGATATTCTTGCACACATTTTGGAGAGCCATGTGCTATTGTTGTGAAAAAATTGATAATGTTGATTATTGACAAATTGTGACATATGGGCATTTGTGGTGCGAGTTGTTATTGTGATATCGTATTGACGTGCATGTAACAATATAAGGATAGGGGTTATTGTGCATGCAACGATATATGGTTAGACTTATGCGCGTGTTTCTCATAAGGGAATTACATGAAGCCACGCGGCATCATAAGGTGGGATAAAATGCATATAGCTATTTCGAAAAAATATTTTCAAAACTATTTAAAGTGCGAGTTGTTTTGTTTTTCCGTATTCTATCGATTATTGTCCATATATGAACATTGCGGTTCTTTCAATTGTTTCCCTTATATTATATCTATGCTTACAATCCCTTTCATTAGTCTATGTTATTAACTTACTTCATATTACTTATTGATCCGTTTTTTGTTATTTTTTGTTATTACTGTTTTATTTTGTTTTTATATCCAAGTAGTTATCTTGGCCTGACCTCGTTACTATTCTATTGAGGTTAGATTTGATACTTACTGGGTACTATTGTAGTGTACTCCTATTACGCTTCTGCACATCTTGTTATGCAGATCCAGATACGTCTGCTCGTGCCGGATGTTAGTGATCGACTGTTAGCCGCTTTTCGGATACTTCAAGGTATACTTGCTCGACGCCTGTAGGCCTCAGAATCACCTTCCCTTTTCTTTACGCCCTGTTGTATTTTCATTCATTCAGTGATGTAGTAGACATTTTAGTATCTCTGTGTAGAGCTTATGGCTCAGTTCCGGTTTTGGAAAGTGTGTTGTCGAGATTCTATTTCAAAAGATTATGCCAGTTTAGCATACTTGCTATAGTATTTGTTTGTGAATTATTTATGTCAAGTTATTATTAAATGTTAGCCTTACCTAGTGCCATCACGATATTCTGTAAAGGAAAATTGGGGTTGTGGCATATATGAATATGTGGATCGGGTTTCATACCGCAACGGTATTATATATGTGGGTCGGATTGCGTGCCGCAACAGAGAGGTTGTATTGTGGTAATTATTTCTTAGATGTTGGTTTTCGTTACCGTGTTGTGTTATGAGACTAAATAAGTGATGATATTCTGGGCTCTCTGTCATTTATTTCTTATTTCGGTTGTCATGTTAGTTAGTTGTTTCTCTATTTTGTTATCAGTTTTCTGCTTATACTCGTACATGTGTCTTGTTATAGCCTCGTCACTACTTCGTCGAGGTTAGGCTCGGCACTTACAGAGTACATATGGTCGGTTGTACTCATATTATACTTCTGCATTTTTTGTTCAGCTGCCGATGTTGGGTCCATGGGCGTTTATCGGTGATTGCTCAGACCCGCCTTTCAGAAGACTTGAGGTAGAGTTGCACAACTTTCGCAGATCCTGAAGTACTCCTCTTCCTATCTATATTTGTATCGCATAATTGTATTCCATTTCATATTCAATTTGCAGTAATTGAGTAGCTTATGTACTTATGACACCAGTTTATTGAATTAGTCTATACAACGATGTTTATGGATTTATTTTATATGTCACAGCATTTCAATCTTATTTCTTAATATTTCGCTTTCAAATTGTTAAACTGATTAATTGTGTAGCTAATATTGGCTTGACAAGCAAGCAGTTGTTAGGCACCATCATGACCCCGTGATTAACATTTTGGGTCGTGATACTTTATCTCGTATGGATTATCAAACTTTATATCAAAGAGGGGGTACTTTAGGAGCAACTAAAAAAGTCTCAGACTCGAGAAAGAAATGTTTATCAAAGATAACATCAACATGCATTATATAAGAATTTCGATACCTTAATCTCAAAACGAAAGGAAAGAGGGATGTGGTGAAATTGCTTGAAGACTTTAATTATATTGATCTTTGGTATGGAAACTAATAGAGCAGGAGTGAAGTGATTAACGAGAAAGAAACTCCCTTCTCGATATGACAAAATACACTATAAGATATTTCTTGCATGAAACACATAAATTAGCTAAGGGTTTGAGCTATCAAACACATAAAATTAGCTAAAAATGTGTTTATTAAACACATAATGTCAATTTGGGAAAATGCGTGTTTTGTAAACCTCTTAATTACTCCATAGATAAGAGCCTTAGGCGAGGTGTCTAAATTAAAAACTTGGCATATTTTTGCAGATTGTGAAATGTGGAAATGTATTCTGAAAATTGATTACTATTATTAAGGTAATTATATAAGATTACATTGTAAATATACTAACGTTTTGAAACCCGAATTTTCACTTGATTAATTTTGTCAATTCGATTACACAAACAATTAGGAGAAAAGATATTTGTCAAAATCTAATATACCCCAAGAAAAGAAAAGTACTAATACTAAGATTATAGTACTTCATCTGTCCTAAATTAGTTATCTGTACGTACGAAGTACCATGTTATAAAAGTGCCATTAATTTCTTTATTCAAATTCAAAAAAGTCAACTGTACGTACATTTTTTGGCCCACTTTCATTCATATAATAAATCTTTTATCGTAATTATCTTAATATTCAATATAAAAGCAAATGGAACACTAATTTTCTATTAAACGAATTACTTTTTGTTTTCAAAGACAAAAAAATTATCATTTGAAAAACATCTCTTTCGGCTTTTCTTCAGATTGTTTAATGAAGTTGAGCAAAACCTTATCTTTAACGCCTCAAGTCCAAACTATAAATCGAATTTAACATTTGTGCTATAACATGTAACTTCTAATAACAAAACTTGAAAAATATATAGTAATAATCTGTTGTAGTCAATTAAATTATTTCTTTACCCTTCCAAGTTTGTTTATGGACTAATAAAAGAAACTTTCCTAAACAGTAGTACAGCGCCATATAAAAAGTTAATATCAAAGGAAACAACAATAACAATAACTATTCAATAAAATCTTACTTCCTTCGGTCCAAAATAAGTGATTTTTTGGCCTTTTTTTTGTGGTCCAAAATAAGTGATTTTTTCGGATTTCAAGAATGACTTAATGATGTTTTTCCTACATTGTCCTTGGAGTAAATAGTGTTGGAATATGTGTTGGGAGTGTTTATGTGGGATAATAAGGTTAAAATGATCAATTCTATTGCTAATTAATGCTAAAAGGTAACTTTCTTATTATGTGTGAAAACATTCAAAACATCACTTATTTTAGACCGGAGGTAGAATATAATAGGGTTTGGGAAAGATAACGTGTATTCAGACCTTACCTCTGCCGTATCCAACTAAAAAGATGTCCATAACAAGAACTTAATTCAAAGTTAAAACACTATGTAAACCAGTACGAAGCTCACACCATGTTATCAAATCTAAACTGCTGGCAGAGAATCAGGGGCTGATCATTTATTTTTTTTATGAATCCCTAGATCATCATACCTACTGTCATTGTCAGATATTTGACAATTTCATTTCTCATTTGTCCACTATTTTTATTATCTTAATTAATCCAACTTGCATATTGATAGTAATATAAACAATCTCTAGTTATGTGCTCCCAATAGCCTCTCTCTCTCTCCCCTATTCATGGCAGCCTCAATATCTATTACTAAAACATCACTCCATCACCAACAGCGAGAGGAGGGTGTAGGTACTTTAATTTATTGTCAATAGAGACTGGTTTTTTTGTGAGGCTGTATACTTCAGCACCACACAAGAGAAGGGGTAATTTGTGTGGTGTCTAATTTTTGCGTGTATTAAATTATAATAGGTTCTGATTCTTCTATGAGTTCCTTAAACTACAGATGTTGAATAAGTAATGCAAAAAATAAAGAATACAAATATATTTACGTGAAAAACACACGGCTCAAAGGGTGAAAAAACCACGACCAACTTCCTAGTAGAATTTTCAAACACTTTGCATGCGGTTAAAATCGGGGGTAATGAGCACCCAGATTCCCTGGTGCGGCAAATGAGGCAAAGACATAACTGCGAGTAATAGAAGTCGAAGTTGGAAGTGTTCAGTATCAAGCCCTGAACACCATAACACCTTTCCTCGGAGCCATCGAGACTATGCTCCCCGGACCCGGTCCGAGCTCCGAGACCTCGGGAAGCAATGCAAAATGACCACGCACGATTAACAAAGGACCCTGATATACGTGCCCAACCGGATCACAGCGTAGATCTCGGTATATCAGTAATTAGCAAAAAGAAAGATTTTTACCTTTCTTAGGATTGTACTTAGGGTAGAACTCCTTTACTATATAAAGGGAAGCTTATTATCCAATAAATGCTCTATAACACTGTAACGACCCGGCCCGTCGTTACGGGAATTACCACCCCGTTACGTTGAAATTGTATGTTTTATGCTTTTATATGAGTGTTAATGTCTATCGGGTGAGTTAGGAGTGAATTGGATTGAAAATGAGGCATATAGCCTTTGTGAAGGAAACTTGAATAAGGAAAGTCAACCCGGAGTTGACTATTTGGTTAGAGGGCTCGGAATCGGATTCCGATGATTCGGTTAGTTCCGGGAGGTGATTTGTGACTTAGGGGAGCGATCGGAATTGAATTTGGAGGCCCGGTGTAGAAATAGGCTTGAATTGGCTAATGTTAAATTTTGGCGAAAACCGGATGGTAGGTGATATTTTGATCCGGGGGTCGGAATAGAATTCTGACAATTTCTGTAGCTTCGTTATGTGCTTTTGGATATGTCTGCAAATTTTCAGGTCATTCGGACATCGTTTGATCGGGGTTTTGGATTGAATGTTAGTTTTGAAAGTTTTGAAGAAACTTAGGCTTGAATCCATGGTTAATTGGTGATTTTGATGATTAGTATGGTGTTTTTATGGTTGGAACAAGTTCGTATCATGTTTTGGAGTATGTTGGTGGTTTTCGTTGGGGTCCCGGGGGTCTCGGGATGAATCCGGGGGTCCAAACGGACCATTTTTGGAAGAAAAGAGAAAAGCTGGCTGCTGTCATAAACGCAGCAGACATTTGCTCTCCGCGATCGCGGGGATAGGGATGCGATCGCGTAGAGCTGGGGACTAGGGCATCGCGATCGCAGGGTAACAGTCGCGATCGCATAGAATTAAAAGGGTGTACATCGCGATCGCATGCTTCTCTACGCGATCGCGTAGAAGAAGAAATGAGTCCGGGGGAAATGAGCTACGCGATCGCAGGATTATGGACGCGATCGCGTGAGGCAGGGTGATTGTGCATCGCGATCGCGTGAAGGATGTCGCGATCGTGTGAGGCCGAGATTTTGAGCATCGCGATCGCGTGATGAAGATCGCGATCGCGTAGAAGAAATATTTCTGGCAGTGAATTTAATCCAGAAACAGAGGGTACGGGTTCATTAACCCAAAACGCCATTTTTGAGTTCTAGAGAGAGAAACTCACGGGAATTGCTTGTAATTCATCGGGGATTTGTTGGAGGTAAGTTTTGTGGCTTAATTACATCATTTTAACATGAAATCCTTGGTTAATTCTCTGTAAATGAGAGATTAAATGTGGGTTTTAACCCTAAGCCTAAATTGAAGAAAAACACCGATTTGAGTGGGAAAACGGAGTCCGATTTTGGTAAATTTTATATGTATGGACTCGTGGCGAGACGAGGGTTCCAGAAATGTGAATTTCGTAAATTTTCGGAATGTGGGCCCGGGCTCGGGTTTTGGCAACTTTGGGAATTTTGATGTAAATTGAGTTATTTCGAATGGGTTGTGTTTAATTAGCCTATATTGATGTAGTCTCATTGATTTTGAGCAGATTCGGCATTCAAGGTGATTGAATTGCGAGGCGAGCGCAAGGCGGATTAAGGCTTCTATCGGATCGAGGTGAGTGGTGGTAGTAAATAATGTACTGAGGGTTTGGAACCATGTACTTGCACTTTACAGTGCTATGTAGAGATGAAACACTCATCATGTGACGGGCGTGGTGGCATTGTGATTTGGGGATTGGACTTGGTCATTCCCGACTAATAGTATTCTGTGTATTATGACTGATAATGAGATTATAAATGTGTAGTTGGGCTAATAGCCATGTTTGGGGCCTTGTGCCGATCTGTAGAGAATTAGGGAACCTATAGAGCTAGGTGACCCTTATATCGTGTTGGGAACATACACTCAGCCGTAGCTCTAGCTGTATAGCATAATATGAGCCCGTACTAGATGTGTACATTGAGGGAGATTATCTAGGGTGGAATTC
>JASVEL010012647.1:600000-761146 GCA_032618575.1 Nicotiana noctiflora | reverse complement strand
TGGTGATTTTGATGTGTAGGATGGTGTTTTTGTGATTGGAACAAGTCCGTATCATGTTTTTGGAGTACGTTTGTGGTTTTCGTCGGGGTCCTGGGCCTCGGGATGATTTCGACCATCAACCGGCATATGGGACTTAGCAAAACTGGCAGAAAACCGTGTGTTTCGCCGTCACTATTTAGACTGCGTTCGCGTGACACGGGTCATGTTAGCGAAGGCCGTGGGTTAAAGCATTGCGTTCGCGCATGTTGCGGTTCGCGCGTTCGCGTAGGTTAGAAGGAGTTAAGCTTCGCATTCGCGTGATTGGGAGTCGAGAACGCGTAGAAGGAAAAATTGGAGCTGGGAAATTTTGTTCATCGCGAACGCGTGGTAGTGTTCGCGTTCGCGTAGGGTAAGTCAGGGTCGAGCATCACGAACGCGTGGGAGTCATCGCGTTTGCGAAGTGTAAAAAAGTCTCTGGCAGTGAATTAAATTGCAGAACAGAGAGTTTACGGGTTTACACCCCCAAAACATAATTTTGAGCCCTAGAGAGAAGAAAACTCGAGGAAATCACTGAGAAATCATCGGGTATTCATCGGAGGTAAGATTCTTGACTCAAAAACATCATTTTTTTGGTAGAATTAACATCAATCTTCATGAAATTGGGTAGAAATCTTGAAGAAATGTGGCCTAGATATTGAAAATGGGATTTTGAGTTTTGGGAGGCCATTTGAACTCCGATTTTGATAAATCTTATATGCACGGACTCGTAGTGAGATGAGGGTCGCGTTGGTACTAATTTCGGAATTTTTCCGAGCAGTGGGACCGGGGTCGGGTTTTACCAACTTAGTGTATTTATGCGAATTTCATGTAAATTGAAATGAGTTATGATTCTTTGACCCGTATTTGATATAATTATTGTGGTTTGACTAGATTCTACGCACGAGGGAGCTAAATTCAAAGGAAAAGGCATCGCGGACGAGTCTACGACCGGCTAGAGGTGAGTAGTTTGTGTATATGGTAGCCCGAGGGTTCGAAACCCCGGCTTAGCACATTGTGACGCTAGTAGGGCATGGCTCGCACACCGTGGCAGGTGCGGGATTGATTGTGACTAGGGATTGAGACTTGGTCCATCCCGGATGTGAATAATATGTTATTAGTGTTGGAAATACACTGTATTTGATATATTTGTGGGCTGTAAGCCTTGTTTGGGGCCTTGTGCCGACTGTAGTGTCCTTAGAGGATAATATTTATGTGATAGCTATATTTGCTTAAATCACCGATCTCAGTCCTGGAAATTTAAATCACATTATTGATATGCTAAGTCACCGGCTTTTGCAAATTTAATAAAGTTAAAGTATTTTTCATAAATTATGAACCGGAAACTGGAATTAAGAAAGATGAACTGTTTTGTGACTTATTTGCTTATTGTGGACTGAGCATGGATCGGGCTGCACGCCGCAGTGGTTGATATGAGGATCGGGCTGCACGCCGCAGCAGTATTGCGCTTGGGCTGTAGGAGCCCCTCCGGAGTCTGTACACACCCCCAGTGAGCGCCGTCGGCGTTAAATTGGATCGGGCTACACGCCGTAGCAGTTATGTGCATTGCATTGCATCCTTATTTGTTAAATTACTCTGTAGTAGCTGAATTGTACTGTTGATGCTAGTTCGTAAGAGATTCGGACTGTAGTGTAGCTTCATATTGTGGTATTTTGTGGATTTCGTACTTTCAGCTACTTTTATATATTTATTACTCACCGAGTACTTAGTACTCACCCCTACCCCTGCACCTTTTGTGTGCAGACTCGGGTACTCAAAAGCAGTAGACGAGCATTTCCAGCTTTTGCAGAGTCATACCGAGTTGCTGAGGTAGCTGCCGACTTTCGCAGGACCTAGCTTCTCTTCCTCTTTTCAGTTGTTATTTTATATTCAGACTTGAGTAGTTCTATACAGAAATCTCTATTCATGTTGGGTTTTGTTAGAGGCTTTAGACTTGTGACTCCGGATCTTTGGGAGTGTCAGTACTTTTGTTCATTATTATTATTATTGAGTTCTTAAACTCATATATTCTTCTTGGGTTGTCCATTTGGGACTGGTATTTGATGTGATAAGAAACTGTTGGTCTGGCTGGCCTAGCTTGATTGTTGGCGCCATCACGACCGGATTTGGGTCGTGACAAGTTGGTATCAGAGCCTAGGTTACTAGGACTCGCGAGTCATGAGCCGGTTTAGTAGGCTCTCGCGGACCGGTACGTAGACGTCCGTATCTATCCTCTAGAGGCTACAGAACTTTTAGGAAACACTTCACTTTCTTGGAATTCTTATCGTGCGATTTGTATTATCATGAAATTAAATTTTTCCATACTCTATTCTCTCGTAGATGGCGAGAACACGTGCCAGCGGACGTGGCGACGACCACCATCGGCACCCGTGTAGGTCGTGGTCGTGGGTAGAGGTAGGGCACAGCGTACCAACACCTATCGACCCACCAGCCGACCAAACTCATGGTCATATTCCCGCACCAGCGGCCCGTGTTCGTGACCGCATTCCAGCCGCGTACGGCTCCGGCAACTCGGTGTTCGACGACCGGCAAGTGCTCATCGGGATACCGGTCTTCGTGAGACCTTGGCTCGCATCTTATCAGGTGCACGTCTTGGCTCGGTAGTCGCGCATACTACCGTAGTATCTTCTTCACAGGCAAGGGAGGGAATCGACCCCCGTGGCTCACACCCCCCGAGCCGCCGCGCCGCTTGCGCCCGTTGCACCGTCTCCTCGCTATATGGTTCCGCTATGCCCGACGACGAGCGGCTGTCATTTGGAGAGATTTGAGAGGCTACAACCTCCGACATTCAATGGAGCTGAGGGCGAGGACGCCCAGGGTTTTCTTGACAGATGTCAGCGCATGTCGCACCGCGGGTATTCTAGAGTCCAATGGTGTTTCATTCACCACTTTTCAGTTCACATGTGCAACATTTCAGTGGTGGGAAGATTTTGAGAGGCGTAGGTCCGCTGGGGCAGTGCCCTCACTTGGCACAGCTCTCCGCGGTATTTTTGGAGCAAGACGTGCCCTCAGCCTCGCAGAGAGGAGCCGCGACGCCGGCCTCGAGCTGGTTGAAGCAGGGAGACACGACGGTTACTCAGTATCAGACGAGATTCGCGCGACTGGCCCGTCATGCCACGCGGATGGTTCCCACGGACACAGAGAGGATTCGGAGATTTATTGATGGCCTTATTTATCCCATCCGCATATCGATGACCAGTGAGAGAGCTTCGGCAGTTACCTTCGAGGAGGTGGTCGATGCTGCCCGTCACATTGAGACGCATCGCCGTAGAGCCGGAGGAGAGACAGGCTAAGAGGCCTCGCGGTACCGGGCAAGCATAGCGGTACCCGTCTGGTGGTCCAACCCCGACAGTAACAGGGCCGTTCTTTCAAGTCTCATCAGCCCGGACGAGCGAGTCCAGGCTGGGTTTCCATCGCATCGTGGTCGTCAGTGGCCATCGTGCTATCGTGGTCGCGCGAGCCGCCGCGCAGAGCCGCCCCGCACCGAGTGCTCTTCCAGCTCGCAGCTCGCTCCTCGTTTCCTCGGCGACAGGGTTCATCCGTAGCCGAGGGTCCTCGGCGAGCCCCTTCTTCCATCTTCGGTCCGTTGTTTTGAGTGCGGTAATTTGGGCCATATCCGAGAGAGTGTCCTCGGTGGGCTTCAAGCGGTCCCGGTAGAGTGGATCGGCCCTCGTCTTCTACTCCTATTTCATCGCACCAGCACGCTCGGCCAGACCGGTGGCCAGGTATCCACAGGTCGCCCTAGGGGCGAGGATCGTACTCTGGTGGAGGTTAGGCTCGTTTCTATGCTCTTCCGGATAGTAAGGATGCTAGTGCTTCAGATGCGGTCATTTCAGGTATTATCTCAGTCTGCCACTGGGATGCTTCTGTCTTATTTGATCCCGGATCCACCTATTCTTATGTCTCTACTTATTTTGCACATCACTTGGGTATGACCTGTGGTATTCTTGCTTTGCCCGTACATGTTTCTACCCCAGTGGGGGATACTGTTATTGTGGATCAGGTATATCGATCCTGTATTATTACTATTGGGGGTCTGGAGACCCGAGTTGATCTATTACTACTGGGCATGGTAGATTTCGATGTAATTCTAGGCATGGATTGGCTATCTCCTTACCATGCGATTCTGGACTGTCATGCCAAGACAGTCACACTAGCTATTCCAGGTAATCCGAGGATCGAGTGGCGTGGCTTGACTGATTATGTGTCCGACAGGGTGATTTCTTATATAAAGGCCCAACGAATGATTTGCAAGGGTTGTTTATCTTATATGGACTTCATTAGAAATGTTGAGGCTGAGACACCCAGTCTTGATTCGGTCCCCATTGTGAGGGAGTTTCCGGATGTATTTCCAGCAGACCTACCAGGCATGCCGCCTGACCGAGATATCGACTTTGGTATTGACTTGGTGCCGGGCACTCAGCCCATTTCTATTCCTCCCTATCGCATGGCACCAGCAGAGTTAAAAGAATTGAAAGAACAGCTTCAGGAACTCTTAGATAAGGGTTTCATTCGTCCGAGTGTGTCACCTTGGGGTGCACCCGTGTTGTTCGTGAAGAAGAAAGATGGCACAATGAGAATGTGCATTGATTACAGGCAGCTGAACAAGGTAACAGTGAAGAATAAGTACCCATTGCCTCGTATTGAGGACCTATTTGATCAGCTCCAGTGAGCTAGTGTATTTTCTAAGATTGATCTTCGATCGGGCTATCATCAATTGAAGATCAGGGACTCGGATATTATGAAGACAGCGTTCAGGACGCGATATGGGCACTACGAGTTCCTGGTGATGTCTTTCGGGTTGACTAATGCCCCAGCAGCATTCATGCACTTGATGAATAGTATATTTCGGCCGTACCTTGATTCTTTTGTGATTGTGTTTATTGATGATATTCTGGGTGTATTCACGCAGCCAGGAGGAGCATGCACAACACTTGAGGGTGGTATTGCATAGGTTGAGAGAAGAGAAGCTTTATGCAAAATTCACTAAGTATGAGTTCTGGCTTGATACTGTGACTTTTCTGGGACATGTAGTGTCCAGTGATGGTATTCGGGTTGATCCACAGAAGGTCGAGGCAGTGCAGAATTGGCCTAAACCTTCCTCGGCTACCAAGATTCGGAGTTTTCTCGGCCTGGCAGGCTATTATCGCCGGTTTGTTCAGGGTTTCTCATCTATTGCTTCACCGTTGACTAAGTTGACACAGAAGAATGCTCCGTTTGTGTGGTTTGATGAATGTGAGGAGAGCTTCCAGAAGCTCAAGGAGGCTTTGACCACAGCTCCGGTACTTGTGCTGCCATCAGCCTCAGGGTCATATATGATGTATTGTGATGCTTCTAGAGTTAGGCTCGGTTGTGTGTTAATGCAGGAGGGTAGAGTTATTGCATATGCTTCTCGTCATCTAAAGCCCCACGAGAAGAACTATCCCGTTCATGATTTGGAGTTAGCTGCTATTGTTCACGGCTTAAAGATTTGGAGGCATTACCTATATGGTGTATCTTGTGATGTATATACAGACCACCGCAGCCTTCAGCATTTGTTTAAGCAGATAGACCTAAATTTGAGGCAGCGGAGATGGCTTGAATTGCTTAAAGACTATGATATTACTATCTTGTACCATCCCGGCAAAGCCAATGTAGTGGTTGATGCATTGAGCCGAAAGGCTATTAGTATGGGCAGTTTGGCGTATATTCCAGTTGGGGAAGAGACCCCTTGCAGTTGATGTTCAGGCGTTAGCTAATCAGATGGTGAGGCTGGATATTTCTGAGCCCAGTCGGGTGATGGCTTGTGTAGTAGCTCGTTCTTCTTTATATGATCGTATCCGAGAGCGCCAGTATGATGATCCACACTTACTTGTCCTTAAGGACAGAGTTCAGCATGATGATGCCAGAGATGTCACTATTGATAGTGATGGTGTATTGCGGATGCAAGGCCGGATATGCGTGCCCAATGTTGATGGCCTTCGTGAGTTGATATTGGAGGAGGCCCACAGCTCGCGGTATTCTATTCATCCAGGAGCCGCGAAGATGTACCAGGATTTGAAGCAGCATTACTGGTGGAGAAAGATGAAGAAAGATATTGTAAGCCATGTGGCTCGGTGTCTAAACTGTCAGCAGGTCAAGTATGAGCATCAGAGACCTGGTGGTGTATTCCAGCGTATCGATATTCCTGAGTGGAAATGGGAAAGGATTACTATGGACTTTGTTAGCGGACTCCCTCGGACAGCAAGGAAGTTTGATTCAGTTTGGGTGGTGGTGGATAGGTTGACCAAGTCAGCTCACTTCATCCCAGTGTGTACTACCTATACCTCAGAGCGGTTGGCAGAGATATTCATCCGTGAGATAGTGAGATTGCATGGAGTTCCCATTTCTATTATATCAGACAGAGGGTACCCAGTTCACTTCTCAGTTCTGGAGGACATTTCAGCGAGAGTTGGGTTCACAGGTAGAGCTGAGCACAGCATTTCATCCACAGACGGATGGGCAGTCTGAGCGTACTATTCAGATATTGAAGGACATGTTGCGTGCTTGTGTCATTGATTTTGGTGGTTCATGGGCTGATTACTTGCCTCTTGTAGAGTTTGCTTATAATAATAGCTATCAGTCCAGCATTCAGATGGCACCGTGTGAAGCTTTATATGGGAGGCGGTGTAGGTCTCCAGTCGGTTGGTTCGAGCCCGGCGAGGCTAGGTTGTTGGGGACAGAGTTAGTCCAAGATGCCTTAGACACGGTAAAGGTGATTCAGGAAAGACTTTGCATAGCTCAGTCTCGACAGAAGAGTTATGCGGACCGGAAGGTCCGAGATGTGTCTTATTCAGTAGGTGAGAAGGTGTTGCTGAAGGTTTCGCCTATGAAGTGCGTTATGAGGTTTGGAAAGAAAGGAAAGTTGAGCCCAAGGTTCATTGGACCTTTTGAGGTGCTTAGGAAAGTTGGGGGGTGGCCTATATGCTTGCCTTGCCACCCAGTTTGTCGGGAGTTCACCCGGTGTTCCACGTATCCATGCTCCGGAAGTATGTCGGAGACCCGTCTCATGTGTTAGACTTCAGCACGATACAGCTAGATGAGGACTTGACTTATGATGTGGAGCCAGTAGCCATTTTGGGTCGACAGGTTCGTAAGCTGAGATCCAAGGACATAGCTTCAGTGAAAGTGCAGTGGAGAGGTCGTCCCGTGGAGGAAGCAACTTGGGAGACCGAGCAGGAGATGCGAAGCAGATATCCACACTTGTTTGATACTCCAGGTATGTTTCTTAACCCGCTCGCGGACGAGCGTTTGTTTAAGTTGGGGAGAATGTAACGACCCGGCCCGTCATTACGGGAATTACCACCCTGTTACCTTGCATTTACATATCTTATGCTTTTATATCAGTATTAGAGTATATCGGATGAGTATTGAGTGATTCGGGTTGAAAATGAAGCAAATAGCATGTTGAAGGAAGCTTGAATATGGGAAGTCAACCTAGAGTTGACTATTGAGTTAGAGTGCTCGGAATCGGATTCTGATGATTCGACTAGTTTCGGGGATCATTTATGACTTAGGAGAGCAATCGGAATTTAATTCGGAGGTCCGGTGTAGTTTTAGGCTTGAATTGGCAAATGTTGAATTTTGACGAAAACCGGATGGTAGGTGATATTTTGATCCGGGGGTCGTTTTGGAATTCCGACAATTTATGTAGCTTCGTTATGTGATTTTGGATATGTTTGCAAATTTGCAGGTCATTCGGACATCGTTTGATCGGGTTTTGGATTAAATGTTAGTTTTGAAAGTTTTGAAGAAACTTAGGCTTGAATTCGTGTGTAAATGGTGATTTTGATGTTTAGGATGGTGTTTTTGTGATTGGAACAAGTCCGTATCATGTTTTGGAGTACGTTGGTGGTTTTCGTTGGGGTCCCGGGGGCCTCAGGATGATTTCGGACCATCAACCGGGCATATGGGACTTGGCAAAATCTGGAGAAAACTGTAGGTTTCTGCCCAGTCATTTAGACCTTCCCGTTCGCGTGACATGGGTAGCGTTCGCGAAGGCTAGGTGTAACGACCCGGCCCGTCGTTACGGGAATTACCACCCCGTCATGTTGCATTCACATATCTTATGCTTTTATATCAGTGTTAGAACATATCATGTGAGTTAGGAGTGAATTGAATTGAAAATGAAGCAAATAGCATGTTTGAAGGAAGTCTGAATATGGAAAGTCAACCTAGAGTTCACTATCAAGTTAGAGTGCTCGGAATCAGATTCTGATGATTCGACTAGTTTCGGGGGATCATTTATGACTTAGGAGAGCAATCGGAATTGAATTTGGAGGTCCGGTGTAGTTTTAGGCTTGAATTGGCTAAGGTTGAATTTTGGCGAAATCCGAACGGTAGGTGAGATTTTGATCCGGGAGTCGGAATGGAATTCGACAGTTGCAGTAGCTCCGTTAGGTGATTTTGGATATGCCTGCAAATTTTCAGGTCATTCGGACGTCGTTTGGTCGGGTTTTTGATTGAATGAGCAATTTGGGAATTTTGAAGAAACTTAGGCTTGAATCCGTGTGTACTTGGTGATTTTGATGTTTAGGATGGTGTTTTTATGATTTGAACAAGTTCGTATCGTGTTTTGGAGTTGTTGGTGGTTTTCGTTGGGGTCCCGGGAGCCCCGGAATGAATTCGGGGGTCCAAACGGACCATTTTGAGCCAAAAAGGGGCTGCTGGAATTGCTGCAATAAAATTGCAGGTTATTTGTTCTCTGCGATCGCGGCCATTGCCACGCGATCGCGTAGTGTATCGAGATGAGGCAGGGAAATTGTTCTTCACGATCGTAGGAGTAGTGATGCGATCGCGTGAGGTTGAGTGTTTGTTCATCGCAATAGCGGGTCGGTCGATGCGATAGCGAAAGGTCGTGTTCCTGAGCAGTGCGATCGCGACCCCTTTGATGCGATCGCGTAGGGTCGCCGGGTTGAGCACTGCGATCGCGTCCAGGCTCACGCGATCGCGTAGAGGAAAGTTGGCAGCCAGGTATTTGTGCATCGCGATCGCGAGCCCAGTGCTGCGATCGCGTAGAGTTAAATGTTCATGCAGTAAGTTTAATTGCAGAACATAGGGCTTACGGGTTCATATACCCAAAACTCCATTTTTGAGCCCTAGAGAGAAGAAATCACGGGAAAACGCCGGGAAATCATCGTGTATTCATCGGAGGTAAGTTTCTTGACTCAAAAACATCATTTTATGGTAGAATTAACATCAATCTTCATGAATTTGGGTAGAAATTGTGAAGGATTGTGGCCTAAATATTGAAAACGAAAATTTGGGTTTTGAAAGGCCAATCGAACTCCGATTTTGGAAAATTTTATATGTACGGACTCGTGGCGAGACGAGGGTTCTGGAAATATGAGTTTCGAAATTTCTCGAGATGTGGACCCGGGGCTCGGGTTTTGGAAATTTCGTGATTTTTGATATTTTTCGAGTTATTTCGATTGGGTTATGTTCCATTAGCCTATTTTGATATATTTGTGATGATTTGTGCTAGTTTTGACGTGCGTGGATGCCGGTTCGAGGAGCTAAGGCGTCGCGGGCATGAGCTTTCGTCGGTTCGAGGTGGGTAATACTTGTAAATGATGTCCTGAGGGTTAGTAAACCCCGGACTTGCACATCTTAGTGCTGTGTTGAGGTGACTTGCATGCCGAATAACGGGCATGGGGTAGAGCACCATTGGGGATCGTGACTTGGTCTGTCCCGCGTAATAAATAATAACACCTAATTGTTAAAATGAATTGGACTAATTATCACGTTTGGGCTTCGTGCCAATTATTTGAATCCTTCAAGGATTGGTATCATTGTTTTGATAACACTGAGCATATTTTATTCTAAATTTAAGGTTTAAAATGGAATTATTGCTATTCAGCATTTTTATAAGGTTATGAAAAACTTGAACAACGTCTTAATAATATTTTTTGCTGTGAGCTAATATGATATTGTTGCCGTAGGGCTTTCTTGATTATTTGTTAGACTGATTGGGGCCGAGGGCCATATGTTAGGGCATGACATTCATGTGAGCATATGCATACACATGTATGGATCGGACTGCACGCCGCAGTGGTATATGGATCGGGCTGCGCGCCGCAGCAGGTGTGATATTGATATTGTGCTTGGGCTGTAGGAGCCCCTCCGGAGTCTGGACACCCCCAGTGAGCACGGGTACCCAAAAGGATCGGGCTACACGCCGTAGCGGTCATATGAATTGCATGGCATACATACATTAGTTTACGTGTACTATGTGGCATAACATTTTAGCACTCATACTTTACTGGCACATGTGCATTTGTTGCTTTATTGACCAGATCTACTGGTATAAATTGTTAAGGAGTGCTGAGCCCGAGAGGCTGATTTGAGTGCTGACTTGCACTGCTTGAGATTCTCCCTGGTATTGGTATGTTATAATGAAAGAAAGTAGCTAAAAATTGAGATTTCTAAATAATCTACTCACATATGCTGAAAAGGAAAAAAATGATAGTGTTTTGAAGTTTTATGATAGTTCTGTATTGTGTAGCAAGAGATAGTGCCTTGCGTGGTTTTCTTCCCTTGAGCATTATTTACTTTTATTACCGCTGAGTTGGAAGTACTCACACCTGACTCCCTGCACCTTGTGTGCAGATCCAGGTACATTACAGCAGAGCTGATTCCATTGCGGCTCGGGAGTGCTTTTGGACAGTCGAGGTAGCTGCCAGCGTTCGCAGGACCTGATTCTCCAGTTTGTCCGTATTTTGTTCTGATCATCCCACACTTGTGCACAGTTATATTCACTATTTACACTTTGTATACTCTGTAGAGGCTCATGACTCTTGACCCTTCGGTCTATGGGAGTTGGTATGCGTTGGGACTTGGTTCCCCTGTTTCGATATATCCATCACTGTTATTTTACAATTGTTATGCTTAAATTGGATAAAGTGAGCTTGTGGCTCCGTGATTGTTGTTGATTGGTCGGGCTGGCCTAGCAGTGTGTTGGGCGCCATCACGACCGGATTTGGGGTCGTGACAAGTTGGTATCGGAGCCTAGGTTTACTAGGCCTCATGAGTCTTGAACCGATTGGTAGAGCCTTGTGGATCGGTACGGGGACACCTGTACTTATCCTCGGGAGGCTGCGAACCTTTAGGAAACACTTCACATTTCTTCGAATTCTTATCGTACGCACTTGATTCAGCTTGAGATATAATTTTTGAAATTCCTTCCACACGTCTGTGTACGCATCGAGCGCTCAGTAATATAAGTGCCTTATGTGTAGTGGAACGAGTTCAAACTCAGGAAGACAAAAATGATTATGCTATGTGTATCCTGGTGGAAGGTATTGTGCTGAAATGCTAAATTGAGGCGAGATAGGTGGATTCGTTCTCCTGTGTAATTGAAAGGTAGTTGATATGTGTTATGATTTGAGCAGGTACAACGCATGTTTATGTACCAAATATGATAATATGATTTGTGTCGTATTGAGACTAATGTTGTCGATATGCATTGTGATGTCTTGTCGAGTTGTGAATGTATTGCTAGGGTGGTTTTGGTGATTCTCTGGCAAGTGGATAGGCCAATTTACAAAGGGAACTCTGCCGAAAGTTTTGGAAAATTTGGGACTTAGAAAGATTTTGTCACCTAAAGAGGGGGCATAACTGTTGTGTGTGAATGAATGTAAGAATTGCAAAAGAGTTAATATTTCTGATGATTCGAATCTCCGCCGAAGCTTGTAAATGACTTGAGTTTAATCTAACTAGAACTTTGTGGCATCATTTGAGTAAGAATGCTATGAGTAGCTAGAAGTGCTTTGATGTATGGCTCCGAGCTAAGTTGGGGAGGTTGTTATTGATTAACTAATTGCACTGTTGTGTGCTGTGTTGGCTCTGTCTCTAGGTATGTTGGGAAATTTCGATGAGGGTTATGGTGCTACGTAGATGTGAAGAAATACTAGGATGTTGTGAACTTATGTTGGTAAAGAATGTTCGGTGTATAGAAAAGAAAGATAGCTAATTGTATCTGTATGTAATCATGTTTTGCGGTGTCAGAGTTCTAGCAAGGCACGAGTGGTTTTGTTCCATAAGACAGTTGAATTACAACTGAATAAGGGTGAATGACACCCAAGAATGGTCCTGTGGTGTTCTAGATTTTGCTTGTAACAGTAAGGTGTCTTAAGATTATGTATGTGGATAAAGATGATGTTTTCGTTAGAAGGGATCAAGACTTGTGTTATATTATGTGAATGATGGGATTCTATGTAATCCGTATTGGAAGGTAATGATAACGAATCCAAATCGCAAGAGGTTCTTCAAAATAAAGTATTGTAGGATGTGATCCTTCTGGGAAACATTGAGAGAGTATTCAGTGGCCTATGGGTCTTAGACCGTGTGGTCTTGTGTACGAGTCTCGTGTGGTAACATGAGTTGATGTATTATGGTACTATAGTAAAGATTGATATGAAATTAGAGATGAATCAGAAAGGAAACTGGGTAAATGGAACGACTTGTTAATAAACCAGAATGGTATAAAAAGGAATACGATTGATTCCTGGCGTGTGGTTGAAGTAATGAGTCTTGCAGACATTGCAGCAAAGCTCTTGAGTGCTGGCAGTTGTGTAACTTGTTATGGGTATAAGGACTCAGTCCTGGCAGTTAAACTTATGCAACGAATGGGAAGAAATAGTTTGTGATATGTTTTATCATGGTTTGGAAATGAGTATACTCCTGTCGGTATGCGAAGCATGGAATGTGTAATGATTTTTTCTTCTATATGGGATCACGAAAGTCCTTGACTAGTGGAGTGCGCCGATGTTGAGGCGGAGGAAAGGGATATGAATTTCCATGTTGTCTTAGTGTGATATGGTATACACGATGTGTTATGGAAAGTTGATAATGGTATATTCTAGGTTTTGAGATCAGTTCATAATATATGGGAAGTCAATAAAATTATTGAGCAGCGCGGACAGCTGCAGGTGAATTTAAGAAAATGGTACTGCTATTCTATTAACTTGGCAGGGAATATGATCCAAAAGGGACAAGGTAATGTAAACTGATAATATCCAGTGGTATGGTGGTATTCTCTTGTTGGATCGACTATAATAATTGAGTCGTTGATGGCATAGTGAAATTTCTTAATGGCTTCCGTGGTATAAATGAACGCTTGATGTGCGTTATGTATTTGTATGGTGAAGTACGGAATCAAGCATGGTGATTCATGTGTTATATGTGTGTTGGAGACTAGAAGTTCTCGTAACCCGCCTACGCAGTGTTGGTATGTCGTGTGTACCGGCACCGTTTTGTGGTTATTGGAAATCGGAAGCCCTAGTGGCTCTCTCTTAGCTTGATATGATGAATTTGTGTTATGATACCTTATTTCAGACTGGTTGACATAAGACAGGTCGTCTAGACAAATGAGCTATGGACTATGTCGGAAAATGGCACAAATTGCGTAGTAGAGAGCATCAAAGTATGCTCCAACAGAGTAGTTGTACACAGGACCAGCGGACGGCTGGTAGGCATTGCTTTGTCAGTTGGACCTTAGTGGCGGATGTTAGTGTAGAAGTATCTACCATTGATTAGTTCTGGTATTGAGGAACTTTGTCGGATGCGTTTCTCGTGGCCAAACTTAAGGCTATATATGTTTATTATGATGAGCAACTTGACTCGACGCGTATTTATTTGGCGAGGGTTACTTGGATCGGGTGGCCCGCCGCCACAGGTATGGTATCTAGATCGGGTGGCACGCCGCCACGGGTATGTCATTGGAGCGGGTTGCACGCCGCAACAGATTATTGTGAAAATATAGTTAGTTATATGCTACCTGGTATACAATACTTCCTCGCTTCTGAGGAAAAGTCCGTATTGAGTATCGCTTGGCAAATGGCACGTCGGTTGTTTCCTTTCAGGATTTGATAGCATACGTTAATTGTTTCACCGTGGGTGAGGTTGATTGCATGGGTTCAAGACCTAGATCCGTGCGTGGCTAACCGTTTTGAGCTTAGTGGCTTGAGGTACTTCATGAGTAATAACGTTGGGATAGAATCACGAATCGTGGCAAGGCCACGTGATGTTATGACCTCTCGAGGAGGATTCAGGTACTCTAATTCTATAATTCGAGACGCGATCTCAGTTCTATATTATGATGTCACAGAGGAATTGAATTGCAGCTCTTTTGCTGGAGACGGTTATCATGATTTGAGTTGTCATGATTCGAGTGTGTTCAGACGTTTCTATTGGAGCCTATGTTGTGCTCGTCGTGGCTTAGGCCGGTGTTGAGGTGTCTTATCACCAGTGCGGTGTGTTATAATCGAAATGACCGTTGGAGTTATTAATGAATACGAGCATATTGGATCTTAGCTTGTTAGAAAGGTAAAAATCGAGGTTTGGCTCCGAAACCCATTGTGGTATCAGTTTTAAAAGGGAAATGGATTCACGAATGGTTAACCTGAGAGATGGGTTCGGTATATCTCGTGCTTCAGCTGCCGTGGGTAGAGTATGGAGGTGTTGGAATCGGACTCTATCTAATGAAAGAGGTTATCAACTAGTATTTGGTTATTGTGGCCAGTTGTTGTGATTAGAGACCATCGTCTCGAGTGATGGGGTTGTCGATACATCATATGATCTCATCCGGAGTAGTGAATATGGTTATTTCAATGGATTCGAGTGTATCCTGAGTATATGCATGGGATTTGCATTTGGCATATGATTTCAGAAGGTGCAATGTGATTTATGATTCAAATGGTCTGTGAAACTCGGACTATATGGTGTTTTCGGACTTATGTGGGATAGGGTGACGTATGATCGCCCGGATATATGCTTGGTAAGGTCATTCGGCTATTGGGTTGCTTCAAGTACAACTCTGAGTCCGCTCGAGGACGAGCGTTTGTTTAAGTTGGGGAGAATGTAACGACCCGGCCCGTCGTTACGGGAATTTCCACCCCGTCATGTTGCATTCACATATCTTATGCTTTTATATCAGTGTTAGAACATATCATGTGAGTTAGGAGTGAATTGAATTGAAAATGAAGCAAATAGCATGTTTGAAGGAAGTATGAATATGGAAAGTCAACATAGAGTTGACTATCAAGTTAGAGTGCTCGGAATCAGATTCTGATGATTCGACTAGTTTCGGGGGATCATTTATGACTTAGGAGAGCAATCGGAATTGAATTTGGAGGTCCGGTGTAGTTTTAGGCTTGAATTGGCTAAGGTTTAATTTTGGCAAAAACCGAACGGTAGGTGAGATTTTGATCCGAGAGTCGGAATGGAATTCCGACAGTTGCAGTAGCTCCGATAGGTGATTTTGGATATGCCTGCAAATGTTCAGGTCATTCGGACGTCGTTTGGTCGGGTTTTTGATTGAATGAGCAATTTGGTAATTTTGAAGAAACTTAGGCTTGAATCCGTGTGTAATTGGTGATTTTGATGTTTAGGATGGTGTTTTTATGATTTGAACAAGTTCGTATCGTGTTTTGGAGTATGTTGGTGGTTTTCGTTGGGGTCCCGGGAGCCCCGGGATGAATTCGGGGGTCCAAACAGACCATTTTGAGCCAAAAAGGGGCTGCTGGAATTGCTGCAATAAAATTGCAGGTTATTTGTTCTCTGCGATCGCGTCCATTGCCACGCGATCGCGTAGTGTATCGAGATGAGGCAGGGAAATTGTTCTTCGCGATCGCAGGAGTAGTGATGCGATCGCGTGAGGTTGAGTGTTTGCTCATCGCGATCGCGGGTCGGTCGATGCGATCGCGAAAGGTCGTGTTCCTGAGCAGTGCGATCGCGACCCCTTTGATGCGATCCCGTAGGGTCGCTGGGTTGAGCACTGCGATCGCGTCCAGGCTCACGCGATCGCGTAGAGGAAAGTTGGCAGCCAGGTTTTTGTGCATCGCGATCGCACGCCCAGTGCTGCGATCGCGTAGAGTAAACGGCCCAGGCAGTGAGTTTAAGTCCAGAAACATTTCATACGGTTTCATTTCATAAACCCCCATTTTTTGAGCCCTAGAGAGAAGAAATCACGGGAAAACGCTGGGAAATCATCGGGTATTCATCGGAGGTAAGTTTCTTGACTCAAAAACATCATTTTATGGTAGAATTAACATCAATCTTCATGAATTTGGGTAGAAATTGTGAAGGATTGTGGCCTAGATATTGAAAACGAAAATTTGGGTTTTGAAAGGCCAATCGAACTCCGATTTTGGTAAATTTTATATGTACGGACTCGTGGCGAGATGAGGGTTCTGGAAATATGAGTTTCGAAATTTTTCGAGATGTGGACCCGGGGCTCGGGTTTTGCAAATTTCGTGATTTTTGATATTTTTTGAGTTCTTTCGATTGGGTTATGTTCTATTAGCCTATTTTGATATATTTGTGCTGATTTGTGCTAGTTTTGACGTGCGTGGATGCCGGTTCGAGGAGCTAAGGCGTCGCGGGCATGAGCTTTCGTCGGTTCGAGGTGGGTAATACTTGTAAATGATGTCCCGAGGGTTAGTAAACCCCGGACTTGCACATCTTAGTGCTGTGTTGAGGTGACTTGCACGCCGGATAACGGGCGTGGGGTAGAGCACCATTGGGGATCGTGACTTGGTCCGTCCCGTGTAATAAATAATAACACCTAATTGTTAAAATGAATTGGACTAATTATCACGTTTGGGCTTCGTGCCAATTATTTGAATCCTTCAAGGATTGGTATCACCGTTTTGATAACACTGAGCATATTTTATTCTAAATTTAAGGTTTAAAATGGAATTATTGCTATTCAGCATTTTTATAAGGTTATGAAAAACTTGAACAAGGTCTTAATAATATTTTTTGCCGTGAGCTAATATGATATTGTTGCCGTAGGGCTTTCTTGATTATTTGTTAGACCGATTGGGGCCGAGGGCCATATGTTAGGGCATGACATTCATGTGAGCATATGCATACACATGCATGGATCGGACTGCACGCCGCAGTGGTATACGGATCGGGCTGTGCGCCGCAGCAGGTGTGATATTAATATTGTGCTTGGGCTGTAGGAGCCCCTCCGGAGTCTGAACCCCCGCAGTGAGCACGGGTACCCAAAAGGATCGGGCTACATGCCGTAGCGGTCATATGCATTGCATGGCATACATACATTGGTTTATATGTACTACGTGGCATAACATTTTAGCACTCATACTTTACTGGCACATGTGCATTTGTTGCTTTATTGACCAGATCTGCTGGTATAAATTGTTAAGGAGTGCTGAGCCCGAGAGGCTGATTTGAGTGCTGACTTGCACTGCTTGAGATTCTCCCATGTATTGGTATGTTATAATGAAAGAAAGTAGCTAAAAATTGAGATTTCTAAATAATCTACTCACATATGCTGAAAAGGAAAAAAAAATGATAGTGTTTTGAAGTTTAATGATAGTTCTGTATTGTGTAGCAAGAGATAGTGCCTTGCATAGTTTTTGTCACGACCCAAAATCCGGTCGTGATGGCGCCCAACAATCAAGCTAGGCCAGCCAGACCAAACGATTTAATTATCACAAATACCAGTCCCAAATGGACAACCCAAGAAGAATATATGAGTTTAAGAACTCCAATAATAATAATAATGAACAAAATACCGACACTCCCAAAGATCCGGAGTCACAAGTCTAGAGCCTCTAACAAAACCCAACAGGAATAGAGAGTACTATATAGAAATACTCAAGTCTGAATATAAAATATACAATAACAACTGGAATGAGAGGAGAAGCTAGGCTCTGCGAACGTAGGCAGCTACCTCAGCAACTCGATGTGACAATGTAAACGCCGGAGATGTCCGTCTACTGCTCCTGTGTACCTGGGTCTGCACACAAAAGGTGCAAGGAGTAGGGGTGAGTACTAAGTACTCAGTGAGTAACAAATATATATATGTAGCTGACAGTAAGAAATCCACAAAATACCACAATATGAAGCTACACTACAGTCCGAATCTCCTACGAACTAGCAACAATAATACAATACCGCTACCACAGAGTAATCCAACAAATACAGATGCAATGCAATGCACAAAACTGCTATGGCGTGTAGCCCGATCCCATTTAACGTCGACGGCGCTCACTGGGGGTGTGTACAGACTTCGGAGGGGCTCCTACAGCCCAAGCGCAATACTGCTGCGGCGTGCAGCCCGATCCTCACATCAACCACTGCGGCGTGCAGCCCGATCCCATACTCAGTCCACAATAAGCAATTAAGTCACAAAATAATTCATTTTCCTTATTTCCAGTTCTCAATTCATAATTTATGAAAAATACTTTAACTTTATTAAGTTTGTAAAAGCCGGTGACTTAGCATTTCAAAAGTGTGATTTTCAATTTCCAGGACTGAGATCAGTGATTTAAGCAATCTTTAGCTATCACATAAATATTGTCCTCTAAGGACGCAACAGATCGGCACAAGGCCCCAAACAAGGCTTACAGCCCACAAATATAGCAAATACAGTGTATTTCCAACACTAACAACATATTATTCATTCCTGGGATGGACCAAGTCTCAATCCCCAATCACAATCAATCCCGCACCTGCCACGGTGTGCGAGCCACGCCCTACTAGCGTCACAATGTGCTAAGCCGGGGTTTCAAACCCTCAGGCTACAATATACACAAACTACTCACCTCTAGCCGGTCGTCGAATCGTCCGCGATGCCTTTTCCTTTGAACTTCGTTGCCTCGTGTGTAGAATCTAGTCAAATAACAATAATTGTATCAATTACGGGTCAAAGAATCATAACCCACTTCAATTCATATGAAATTCTCAACATTATACCAAGTTGGTAAAACCCGACTTTCGGTACGATTCTCGAAAAATTACGAAAGTCACATATTCGGAACCCTCATCTCAATACGAGTCTAAGCATATTAATTTTACCAAAATCGGACTCCATTTGCTCATTCAAAACCTTGATTTTCTAAAGTTCAAACCTAGGGTTAAATCTTCCATGAATCACCCCAATTCTTCCATTTTCATGATATAATTGCATGATATTATCAATACTAATCATAATATGAGTTCATAGTTGATTACCTGATGATTTCCCTTGATTTCTCCCTCAAAATCGCCCAAAGTCGCCCTTAAGCCGAGACCCCCAAATGTTAAAATGTTTCTGAAATTTTCTAACTTCTGATACACTTAACTTACAGCGATTTCCGCTTCTGCGGAAATATTTCCGCTCCTACGCGTCCGCTTCTGCGGAGATTGGACCGCTTCTGCGGAGAATTCCGCTTCTGCGGCTAGACGTCCGCTTCTGCGGACTCGCCCAGGCGGCTCCAATTCCGCTTCTGCGAAGGCCGCCTCTGCGGCTCCCCGCCCGCTTCCGCGATGCCGCTTCAGCGGCTCCTGATAATAGGTGAATTTGACTATAATTATACCCTAAATAATCACACTTTATTATGAGAACAATGTTGTTAAAAGGACAAAATGCTTTGATTAGTGTTTGATTGTGTTTTACAGGTACATGTGATGCATTGGATACTTTAAAAAGCCATTTTGAAGCCATAAGTTGATGAAAAGGCCAAGAGAAGAGCTAAAGTGAAGAGGGTTGGACGAAGCAGTGAAGAAACAGAAGCACTGTTCATCCGCGGTCCACTCGCGGTCGCGGATGAACCGCGAGAAACGAAGCCCTCTGAATCTTGACTGTTCGCGGTCCGCCCGCGGCCGCGAACAAACCGCGAAGGCCCCAGCGGAAGTTATCCCAATTGGACTCTAATTTGTTTTCTTAGCTCTAAAACCTCTATATAAACTCCTAGTTTGCCCCATAGAGGCATGTACTTTATTTCTTCAATACTTTTGCAAGGTTTTAGTAGGAGAGATTCCTCTCAAACTCTTTCTATTATTTTATATCAAGCAATTCTTTATGATTTCAATTATTATTCTTTTTGTTTCTTCAAGCATGAGTAGCTAAATTCTTTTCTAAGGTTTTGATGGAACCTATCGATAGATGAACTTATCGTTTATGTGATTACAAATTGTGACTTAGATTTCTATTTGTTCAACTTCATTCTTATTGTAGTTAATTGGTAGACGTCCCAATTAGCGGTGCCTATTTAGTGTGCATAACTTGGAAAAGAGTGCATATTTAGGTTTATTGTTGAACAACACCACACCTAGGTTATTAGAGGAATCTATAATTTTAGGCGTAAAGACGGGATTAGGAATAACAAAGTCTTGGGTGCAATCTAAAGTGAACTATTCAAATTAAAGCTAGCTAGGGTAGCTCGGGAGAGTGCACTAGTAAATTATTGTAATTGCTCGGGAGAGGGTTACGATACACATAGCGTTCATGATTGATAGAATATATTAACAATTTGTATGAGCATAACGATAAGGGATTCCGTCAATAGGGGAAATCAATACCTTAGTCTTTCTCATATTATTTTATTCAACATTCAATTCTTTCTTTTAAAGCATTCTTTAATTCTTGCAAAGTAGTTGTTCGAAAACACACAAATATATATTCAAAGTTTGGGAACTTGATTCGTAAGTACTTTTGGGGTTGTGAAAGTTGTGATTGGTAGGTTAATTCTCTGTGGGATCGATCTTGGACTTATTAAACCAAGTTATATTGACTACGACCGTTGCTTGGACGTGAACCAATTTTGGCGCCGTTGCTGGGGAATTAACGGAATTATCAATTGCCATTGCCAGAACTTCAAGATTCTTGTGTATTCAAGTTCTTTCTACACTCTACATTGAATATTTTGACGTTTGTTGATTTGGGTATTCAGGTGCATGCCTAGAAAATCTGCAAGGACTGGAGAACTAATTGAAGGACTCTCAGACCCCGAGCAAACTTTCCGGGCACGTAACAAAGCCATCAAACAAATTCAACAATCTCAACAACCAATCAAACTAGACTTCGATATGGGTGACATGAACGCTCAAAACCAGCAAGCCGGGCTAAACATGCAAGAGGCACAGGAGGCACAAGAAGGTGCATTGTTCGATTGGGCACAACCCACAGCGGATAATTTGGCAACTGCCATCGTTGTGCCAGCAATTCAAGCCGAGTCTTTCCAGATTACCAACAACATGCTTCACTTGTTGCAAAACAAGGGATTATTCTCTGGGTCTCAGGTTGAAGATCTATAGCAGCACCTCAAGAACTTTCTATCAATATGCAAAACACAAAGGCAACCGAATGTAACTCCGAAAGCTATCGGATTACTACTCTTTCCGTTCACAGTTACAGGAGCAGCACAGATATGGCTAAACTCACTCCCAATAAACTCCATTGCAACTTGGGATGAGTTAGTCAAACAATTCCACAACAAGTTTCATCCACCCAATAAAACAGCTTAACAAATTGATGAGATTGTGAGCTTCAAACAAAAACCATTGGAAACACTACATGAAACTTGGGGGAGATTCAAAGGCATGCTTGTTATGTGTCCTCACCATGGGATTCCCGAACAGATGTTGGGTCAAAGGTTCTACATGGGACTTTCAGACAGTATGAAGAATATTGTAGATGCTTCAGCAGGTGGGGCTTTTCTGAGCAAGACTTGGAGAGAGGGCCAAAATTTGCTAGACAAGATGGCTCAAAATTCCGGGTGGACGTCCAGGAATGCTCCTATCACACCAGTAGTACACTCTGTACCTCTGGATCCATCCAACACTCTGGAGGAGAACGTGGCAACTTTATTTACACAAATGAGCATCCTGACAAAGAAGGTGGAAGAATCAGGGGTTAAGCAGCAGGTTCACATTGTAGACACTACCAATGGTGGTTTATGCACATCTTGCATTAGCCAACCCATAGGTAATCCATGGGTCGCAGACCAAGAACATCATCACCAGCATGAAGATATGAACTATGTAGCAAATTATGGAGGGCAGCGATAGGGTAACCAGAGTTGGGGTCAGCAGTACAGGCCTCCGCAACTACAGTATAATGCAGTGCAGCAGGTATGAGGCCACCACACAACATGGCTCCATATCCTAGACCTCAGAATTTCGGCAATCAGCAGCAGGGATATCATCCACCCCCACCACCACATGGGGGCAGGCATGACGATGGGTTTGCAAGGTTGGAAGCTATGATGCAACAGGTAATTGGGTCAAATGCTAAGACCAATGAAAGAATAGATGCACATGATGCAGCGATCAAAAATATGGAAGTGCAGATGGGGCAGATTGCTATGTCACTAAACAATCGGCCTCAAGGGAAATTACCTGCAGACACTCAAACGAACCCAAAGGACCAAATCCCAAAGCAAATAATGGCAGTGACTCTGAGAAGCGGTAGAGATCTTGATGCTGAGAATGAAAGTGAAAATATTGACAGACAGGCTGAGACACCTATGCCATTACCCATGGAACTAGATGAATCCACAGGATTGACAAAAGCCACAGTCCAGCCAATTGCTGATAATAAAGAAGCACAACAGGGAGCGGAAAAAGTAGCCGAACAGGTAGAGCAGCAGGTTGAAGAAAAAGCGATAGACAAAGATAAATCCCAAGTCACCGGGAAGAAGAGGCCTCCACCACCATTCCCCCAAAGGTTGGCCAAACACCAAAAAGAGGAACAATACAAAAAGTTCTTCGAGATGCTCAAGCAAATCCAGGTAAACATTCCATTAATTGAAGCTTTAAAAGAAATGCCTGGTTATGCTAAGATGATGAAGGATTTAATGTCGCGGAAATTTGATTTCCAAGACTTGGCCACAGTTACACTTAC
The DNA here is from genome assembly GCA_032618575.1 of Nicotiana noctiflora. Lineage (NCBI taxonomy): Eukaryota > Viridiplantae > Streptophyta > Magnoliopsida > Solanales > Solanaceae > Nicotiana > Nicotiana noctiflora. The sequence goes on along the minus strand of JASVEL010012647.1, from coordinate 738,456 downwards.
ACAGACTTGTAGTGCAGTAGTCTCCAGACCCATTGCTGAGAAGCTATCTGATCCAGGTAGTTTCACCATCCCATGCACTATAGGGAATTATGCCTTCACTAAGGCTTTATGCGATTTGGGGGCAAGCATTAATCTCATGCCCTTAGTTATCTATAAGAGGTTAGGTATTGGGAGGGCCAGACCCACCTCTATGCTTTTACAGCTTGCTGACAGGACGGTTAAGCGTCCATTTGGTATTATAGATGATGTGCTAATCCAGGTTGGGAAGTTCGTGTTTCCCGCCGATTTTGTTATTCTTGATTGCAGGGTCGACGAAGAAATTCCCCTAATCTTGGGAAGACCATTCCTAGCCACTGGGAGAGCCATAATTGACTGTGAAACTGGGGAACTCAAGATGAGGTTGAACGATGAGGAGATCATCTTCAATGTGCAAAAATCCATGAGACGCCCTAGTGAGTTCGCAAATTGCTCTCTAATCAATGCGGTTGATGTAATAGTGGAAACCGACGATGCAGAATTGACTATCGAAGACCCACTTCAAGCATGCCTGATGAACTTGGAAGAGGTAAATGGTGAAAGTTTAGCAGAATGGGTACTATCTCTGGAAGGCAAGGGGTTTTGGGAGAGAGAGATTGAATTCGAACCCCTACACCTAGAAAAAAGAGAAAACCCACCAGCAAAGCCATCCATAGAAGAGCCACCGAAGCTTGAACTTAAACCACTACCATCACATCTCGGATATGAGTATTTAGGCCCTAACTCCACATTACCTGTTATTATCTCATCTAGTTTGTTAGATGTGCAGGCTCAAAAGCTTATACAGGTACTTAAGGAATGCAAGACCGCCATCGGATGGACCATGGCAGACATAAAAGGGATCAGCCCAGCCTATTGCATGCATAAAATCCTCCTGGAAGACGGACATAAACCTTCCAGGGAACATCAAAGAAGGCTGAATCCCAACATGAAGGAAGTAGTGAAGAAGGAGGTAATAAAGTGGCTAGATGCAGGAATAATCTTCCCAATCTCAGACAGCAGCTAGGTGAGTCCGGTCCAATGTGTACCCAAGAAAGGAGGCATGACGGTGGTGAAAAACGACAACAATGAACTGATCTCAACAAGAACCGTCACCGGATGGAGAATATGCATGGACTACAGGAAACTGAATCTAGCCACTCGCAAGGATCACTTCCCACTTCCCTTCATTGATCAAATGCTTGACAGGTTGGCAGGGAGATCTCACTTTTGCTTTCTGGATGGATACTCGGGGTACAATCAAATATCCATAGCCCCCGAAGATAGAGAAAAGACCTCCTTCACATGCCCTTATGGTATCTTCGCCTTCAGGAGGATGCCATTCGGACTATGCAATGCACCTGCCACTTTTCAAAGGTGCATGATGGCTATTTTCACTGACATGGTAGAAGACATTATGGAAGTGTTCATGGATGATTTCTCCGTGGTTGGAAATTCATTCGACGAATGCCTAGCCAATCTGAATAGAGTATTACAAAGATGCATGGAAACAAACTTAGTACTAAACTGGGAGAAGTGCCACTTTATGGTTCAAGAAGGTATAGTACTTGGGCACAGGGTTTCAAGCAAAGGCATTGAGGTGGACCGTGCTAAAGTTGACATCATTGCAAAGTTGCCTCCACCAACATCCGTCAGGGCCATAAGAAGCTTTCTTGGACACGCCGGTTTTTACCGGAGGTTCATTAAAGACTTCTCCAAAATATCAAACCCTCTCTGTAAGTTACTTGAGAAAGACCATTCTTTTGTTTTTACTGACGAATGCAGGATTGCTTTTGAGGAATTGAAAAAGAGACTGGTCACAGCACCCATCATCATTGCCCCAGACTGGGATCAACCGTTTAAGTTAATGTGCGATGCAAGTGATTATGCAGTGGGGGCAGTGCTGGGCCAGAGGAAAGATAAACTGATGCATCCAATATACTATGCAAGCAGAACTCTGAATGGAGCACAGCTAAACTACACAATGACGGAAAAGGAGATGCTAGCGGTTGTGTTTGCATTCGACAAATTTCGGTCCTATCTCATAGGATCAAAGGTAATCGTCTACACAGACCATGCAGCTTTAAGATATCTAATTGATAAAAAGGACTCTAAGCCACGCCTAATTCGTTGGGTGTTGCTTCTCCAAGAGTTCGACCTCGAAATCAGAGATAGAAAAGGCACTGAGAATCAAGTAGCCGACCATTTGTCAAGACTTGAAGGAGCTGAACTTGTCAAAGAGAGTGGGGAAATTCTGGAAACTTTTCCAGACGAGCAATTGCTCACAACTACTCTCCTGGAAGCTCCATGGTATGCCGACTACGCTAATTATCTGGCCAGTGGCATTGTTCCTTATGACCTATCATCGGTCCAGCGGAAAAGATTTTTTCGCGAAAGTCGGCATTATTATTGGGATGAACCATACTTGTTTAGGATATGTCTTGATAACATGATCCGGAGATGCGTCCCCGAGATAGAACAATCTTCTGTTTTGCAGGCATGTCACGCTTCAGCATATGGCGGGCACTTTGGAGGAATACGTACAGCTGCCAAAATACTCGAGGCCGGTTTCTATTGGCCGACAGTATTTAAGGATGCACACTTGTGGGTGAAAGGTTGCAACGAATGTCAACGCACCGAAAACATCTCTCGGCGTCATGAGATGCCAATGAATCCAATTCAGCAGGTGGAAGTATTCGATGTCTGGGGAATAGATTTCATGGGACCCTTCATTAGCTCATACGGAAATAAGTACATACTTGTTGCTGTTGATTACGTGTCCAAATGGGTGGAAGCTGCAGCACTACCTACCAATGATGCTAAGGTGGTAGTGGGATTTTTGAAGAAGAATATTTTCACCCGGTTTGGGACTCCAAGGGCCATCATTAGTGACGGGGGCACACACTTTTGCAACCGAGCCTTTGAGAAATTGTTGGCCAAATATGATGTTAAACACAAGGTGGCCACTCCATATCACCCGCAAACTAGCGGACAAGTTGAGGTCTCCAACAGGGAGATTAAAAGTGTACTGACCAAAACAGTGAACGCTACAAGAACCGACTGGTCCAAGAAGCTCGATGACGCACTATGGGCATATAGAACAGCATTCAAAACACCCATTGGCATGTCTCCTTATAAATTGGTGTTCGGAAAAGCTTGTCACTTACCGGTTGAATTAGAACATAAAGCGTGGTGGGCACTGAAACAATTGAATCTCAACTTGGAGGAAGCAGGTAAAGCAAGGTTGACCGGATTACATGAGTTGGAAGAATTTCGGTATCTAGCATTCGAAAATACAAGATTGTATAAAGAGAGGATGAAGCGGATCCATGATCAAAATATAGTTGAGCGTACCTTCAAAAAGGGGGACAAGGTACTACTATACAATTCAAGATTACGGCTGTTCCCAGGTAAATTGAAATCAAGGTGGTCAGGACCCTTCAAGGTAATTGAGGCATTTGAGTCCGGAGCTGTGGAAATTCAAACTATGGATGGATCACGTACCTTTAAGGTAAACGGACAGAGGTTGAAACAATACATAGGCCTGGATGACATGGAGGACAAGATAGAATTGCATTTGAATGAACCTCAAAGGTCCAGCGAGCCGTAAAATGCGCTAAGCTGAGTCGTGCCGCGACGTTAACTCAGGCGCTACGTGGGAGGCAACCCACGAACATGTTGTAAGTAATTTAATTTTAGTAGTAAGTAATAAGGATTAAAAGAAAAACAAATAAAAAATCTTTTGCTGAAACAATCGAAATTTTTTCTTAACGGAACACTGTCCGCGGTCCACTCGCGGACCGCGGCTGAACCGCGGAAAAAGACCCTCTCTGAACTTCTCTGTTCGCGGTCCATCCGCGGTCGCGAGCCAACCGCGAAAAAACACCCTCTCTGAATCTCGACTGTTCGCGGTCCGCTCGCGGTCGCGAACGAACCGCGGACAGTCGCGGTCAGCTCCGCGGTTGGCCAAATTTCAAGTTTTTTTTTATTAATTTTTCCCTCCCCCCTTTTTCCTAAACCCTAAATAACTTAAACCCCCTTCCCCATAACCCAAAAACAGCCGCCCCTCCCCTCCCAAATCTCTCTCTCTCTAAATTCAAATCCTCTCCCTTCTCTCTAAAAATCCCCATCCCTCTCTTCTACAAATCATCCCTTTCTTCCACCCCACTTCTCCATTACTATAACTTGTAAGTTTCTTTACTTATCTCTTTTATTTTGCTCCATTTTTTTTTAGGTTTTGATTGTTAGTTTGTATAAATATTTAGTTAGTCTTAGTTAGGGTCTATTCATGAATGTTGCTTGATTTATCATTGTGCTTTTAATCTTGCCATGAATTTAATTTAAGGAACATTGTTATACGATTGATGTTGGGAGAAGAATGGGTGTTGGGTTGTTATTTGTGTTGATTTTATGACTTAGAAACCCTAATAGTAGTTCTACAAGATATATGTGTTGGTTGGTTAATTTAGGACACATTACATTGAGCCTAATAGACTAATGGTAATTAGGTGACATAATGCCAACCTTTACAATGGTTATTGAATAATTTTTGGGATGGACTAAGTTAATAACATGTGTGCCAAGAACTAAGTGTGGGGTTCGCAATTGGGCATGTAGGAAATAGTGAGATAAAGAGTTTGCGGGAATTACACAGAGTTGATGGTCAATTGTGAATTATCAAGGATGGCGAAGTCCGAGTAGCCTTCCACTAACTAACAGTTTATACACTTTTTGGCTATCTTAATTGTACAGGATCATGGCTCCTAAGAGATCACGACATGGTGCGAGCTCATCCAGGCAACCAACTTATGATGAATCTCGGTTTGCCGATGAAGGGGCGGAAAATGCATTTAACATCAAAGCAAACAAAAAGTGGCTTCAAGAGGTTGAAGTGGACAGAATAGCCATCCGCTCAGAAAAGCCGGAAATGTATGATGAGATCCGACGGCGAGAGATGGAGTTCCTTTTTGAAACACCCACTAAAGTAAACAAGATGCTGGTCAGAGAATTCTATGCCAACGCCCCGTACTCCTCGTTGAGACGAGTTCTCGTCAGAGGTAAGTATGTCGATGCTCATATTCCCACCATTAGGCAGGTACTTCGCCTACCACTACACACGAGTGATATTGATTATTACCATGATAGGCCCGGTGTCACATGGGACATGTTAATTGAGGCCTTATGTGTAGATGGTGTTCCCGTATGGATTCGGAACCAAACTCTGCATTCTAACTGTTTCACTCACATTGCCAAATGTTGGTTTTCTATTATTTGCAACCGCATTCTGCCCTCAAGTAACACTACAGATGTTACTTTTAATAGGGCTCTGTTGACTTGGTGTTTGGTAACAAACCGGGATGTTGATATTGCCCGGGTTATTAGTGACGAGATGGTACTGAGGGGATCCCTCACTGCCAAGGGTTTCTATTACCCATCTCTTGTCACTTCCTTGTGTCTCCTCAACCACACCCCAGTTCATGAGACTGACGGTGAGTTACCACCAAAAGCTCCATTTAGAGCTGCCACAATTCGGGTTGGACGAGACAACACACCCATTGACTTAGATGATGATGATGATCCTGTACCGGAGGCCCGGGCCAGCCACTCCATGGATTCAGCTGGACCCTCCAGACCTGCTCCTCGCGGAGCAAGCATGTCTAGATCCGACTCCACACGACCTATGCTGAGGTCAATGGAGGAGGAAGTGGCTGCTCTACGCACTTCAGTTGACGGTCTACACACACGACTTGATGCCATGTCAACTAGGCAAGCCCGGTCAGAGAACAGATTTATGGCATGGTTCAGAGCACTTGGGAGAGCATGCCATGTCGACCCATCCACTGTTTCCGACTCCGAGTGAGTCACATGTAAGTTTTCTTAAACCCCATTGTGCTTTCATATTGTTTATACCATGAGGACATGGCATATTTTTAAGTGTGGGGTGGGAAACTTATCTTGTAGATGTTGTAGATATTAGTGTAGTAAGTAATATAAAATAATAAAAATACAAAAAAATCAGAAAATTTTAAAAACCTAAAAAAATATGAGTAGAGGACTCTTCCTGATGACGGACTATTTAGGACAAGTACTCTTGAGGGAAGTAGTCCACGTAGGAATTTTTCTTTCTTTTATTTTCTTTTTCTAGGTAGTGTATCATCTCACCCTTGGTTTTTCTTTTGACCACGGTTCTTTTCCAAGGGTTTTTATTTGAACCGGGTTAGGTAGATTTTTCTTTTCTTAGGATTAGAGGTAAAAGGGCAACATGTAACCCCGAATATGCACATTAGCAAAAGCGTAAATTGAACTTGAGAATGTATCTTCTAAACTTGATTGTAGAATCTCAATATGCCTTAAATTGCACAATAAAGCTTGCTTGAACATTGATAGGATTTTGTAGATAAACCGGATTCCAAATGAGTTGCATGCCATGTGTGTGTGAGGTTGCTACTTACATTATATGTTGTACATGATTCCTAGAACTTGCCCTGTGTGTTTGCAAAGCGAAATAGAAGTTGTTTGGTTGTAGAAAGGATAGAGGCATTTCTTTGTGTAACCCCATATATCAATAGACATGAATTCACCCGTACATTATATCTTAGTTAACCCCTTTGAGCTTCAAGCCTATTTCTTTGATAACCCTTGAATGTTCTTCAAATTATTATATTTGTTCTACTTTACCTCCTAGAAGCACTTGTATTGTAATGAATATGCAAAAGTTTAAGTGTGGGGTGAAGGGAAATTGAAAAGGGAAAATCAAGAATAAATAATAGAAAATAGTAAGCTGGCCAAAATAATATAAATGTGTTGCAAAGCAATGAGAAAAAGAGCGATATCAATGTATATATGAAAATCACAAAGGCCAGTTACACCTACAAAAGAAAAATGGGGATTAAAAGTCAATAAAGGTGAATAAATGTTTTCGGGAGACATAAGGGAGAAAACTAAAAGGGAAAGTGGTGAAAGAGAAAAGAAAAGTGCTTAGGGAGGTTAGTCACTACACCCAAAAGTATCCTACCCGTCCCATAGCCTACATTACAACCCTTAAAGACCTCTTGATCTATGATTGGATAACTCGATTAGTGGAGTATTACACTAGGGGCAAGCTTATGGTGTGTCTGTACTCATATAAATGTTCTTTGTTGAGAGTGAGTGAATTTTCCTGATATCTATAAGTTCCATGTATTTGAATTATTAATGTGTGGGAACTTCTCTCAATAACTTTTGTGAGGGCATGTAATTCAAGAGGAAGAAGGTAAATTTGCAAGATTTTGGTAATAAGTAGAGTAAGTAATAACGTGCGGGCATGAGAATTTACAGTTAAGTAAAGAGTATACATATCTTAGGTTGTTCATGTATAATAAGCTTTTGTGACATATTTTGGGGGAGACAAAAAAATTTTTTTTGGCCTAAGGTGTGATTAAAGGTTGCTCGAGGACGAGCAAAGGTTTAAGTGTGGGGTATTGATAATAGGTGAATTTGACTATAATTATACCCTAAATAATCACACTTTATTATGAGAACAATGTTGTTAAAAGGACAAAATGCTTTGATTAGTGTTTGATTGTGTTTTACAGGTACATGTGATGCATTGGATACTTTAAAAAGCCATTTTGAAGCCATAAGTTGATGAAAAGGCCAAGAGAAGAGCTAAAGTGAAGAGGGCTGGACGAAGCAGTGAAGAAACAGAAGCACTGTTCATCCGCGGTCCACTCGCGGTCGCGGATGAACCGCGAGAAACGAAGCCCTCTGAATCTTGACTGTTCGCGGTCCGCTCGCGGCCGCGAACAAACCGCGAAGGCCCCAGCGGAAGTTATCCCAATTGGACTCTAATTTGTTTTCTTAGCTCTAAAACCTCTATATAAACTCCTAGTTTGCCCCATAGAGGCATGTACTTTATTTCTTCAATACTTTTGCAAGGTTTTAGTAGGAGAGATTCCTCTCAAACTCTTTCTATTATTTTATATCAAGCAATTCTTTATGATTTCAATTATTATTCTTTTTGTTTCTTCAAGCATGAGTAGCTAAATTCTTTTCTAAGGTTTTGATGGAACCTATTGATAGATGAACTTATCGTTTATGTGATTACAAATTGTGACTTAGATTTCTATTTGTTCAACTTCATTCTTATTGTAGTTAATTGGTAGACGTCCCAATTAGCGGTGCCTATTTAGTGTGCATAACTTGGAAAAGAGTGCATATTTAGGTTTATTGTTGAACAACACCACACCTAGGTTATTAGAGGAATCTATAATTTTAGGCGTAAAGACGGGATTAGGAATAACAAAGTCTTGGGTGCAATCTAAAGTGAACTATTCAAATTAAAGCTAGCTAGGGTAGCTCGGGAGAGTGCACTAGTAAATTATTGTAATTGCTCGGGAGAGGGTTACGATACACATAGCGTTCATGATTGATAGAATATATTAACAATTTGTATGAGCATAACGATAAGGGATTCCGTCAATAGGGGAAATCAATACCTTAGTCTTTCTCTATATTATTTTATTCAACATTCAATTCTTTCTTTTAAAGCATTCTTTAATTCTTGCAAAGTAGTTGTTCGAAAACACACAAATATATATTCAAAGTTTGGGAACTTGATTCGTAAGTACTTTTGGGGTTGTGAAAGTTGTGATTGGTAGGTTAATTCTCTGTGGGATCGATCTTGGACTTATTAAACCAAGTTATATTGACTACGACCGTTGCTTGGACGTGAATCAGCTCCCTTTCCGCTTCTGCGGTCGCCGCTTCTGCGGCTCATTTCCGCTTCCGCGCACCCGCTCCTGCGCCCAAAATTCCGCAGGAGCGGAAACAACAGAGGCAGTGCACAAATTTTCTGCAATTTTCCATATTTCTCCCGATTAACCATCCGAAAACACCCCGAGGCCCCCGGACCTCATTCAAACACACCAACACATCCTAATTCCTTATTCGAACTTGTTCCAATCATAAAAACACCATCCTAAACATCAAAATCATCAATTAACCACGGATTCAAGCCTAAATTTCTTCAAAACTTTCGAAACTAACATTCAATCCAAAACCCGATCAAACGATGTCCGAATGACCTGAAAATTTGCAGACATATCCAAAATCACATAACGAAGCTACAGAAATTGTCGAATTCCATTCCGACCCCCGGATCAAAATATCACCTACCATCCGGTTTTCGTCAAAATTCAACATTCGCCAATTCAAGCTTAAAACTACACCGGACCTCCGAATCCAATTCCGATTGTTCTCCTAAGTCATAAATGATCCCCCGGAACTAGTCGAATCATCGGAATCCGGTTCCGAGCACTCTAACTCAATAGTCAACTATTGGTTGACTTTTCATATTCAAGCTTTCTTCAAACATGCTATTTGTTGCATTTTCAATCCAAATCACTTCTAATTCACCCGATATACTCAAATACTGTTTTAAAAGCATAATATATGTAAATGCAAGGTAACGGGGTGGAAATTCCCGTAACGACGGGCCGGTCGTTACATTCTCCCCAACTTAAACAAACGCTCGTCCGCGAGCGGGTTAAGAAACATACCCGGAGCATCAAACAAGTGTGGATATCTACTTCGCATCTCCTGCTCGGTCTCCCAAGTTGCTTCCTCCACGGGACGACCTCTCCACTGCACTTTTACTGAAGCTATGTCCTTAGATCTCAGTTTACGAACCCGTCGACCCAAAATGGCTACCGGTTCCACATCATAAGTCAAATCCTCATCTAGCTGTATCGTGCTGAAGTCCAACACATGAGACGGGTCTCCGACATACTTCCGGAGCATAGATACATGGAACACCGGGTGAACTCCCGACAAACCGGGTGGCAAAGCAAGCATATAAGCCACCTCCCCAACTTTCCTAAGCACCTCAAAAGGTCCAATAAACCTTGGGCTCAACTTCCCTTTCTTTCCAAACCTCATAACCCCTTTCATAGGCGAAACTTTCAGCAACACCTTCTCACCTACTGAATAAGACACATCTCGGACCTTCCGGTCTGCATAACTCTTCTGACGCGACTGAGCTGTGCGAAGTCTCTCCCGAATCACCTTCACCTTATCTAAGGCATCTTGGACTAACTCTGTCCCTAACAACCTAGCCTCGCCGGGCTCGAACCAACCAACTGGAGACCTACACCGCCTCCCATATAAAGCTTCATACGGTGCCATCTGAATGCTGGACCGATAGCTATTATTGTAAGCAAACTCCGCCAAAGGCAAATAATCAGCCCATGAACCACCAAAATCAATGACGCAAGCACGCAACATGTCCTCCAATATCTGAATAGTACGCTCAGACTGTCCATCCGTCTGTGGATGAAATGCTGTGCTCAACTCTACCTGTGAACCCAACTCTCGCTGAAATGTCCTCCAGAACTGAGATGTGAACTGGGTACCTCTGTCTGATATAATGGAAATAGGAACTCCATGCAATCTCACTATCTCACGGATGAATATCTCTGCCAACCGCTCTGAGGTATAGGTAGTACACACTGGGATGAAGTGAGCTGACTTAGTCAACCTATCCACCACCACCCAAACTGAATCAAACTTCCTCGCCGTCCGAGGGAGTCCACTAACAAAGTCCATAGTAATCCTTTCCCACTTCCACTCAGGAATATCAATACGCTGGAATACACCACCAGGTCTCTGATGCTCATACTTGACCTGCTGACAGTTTAGACACCGAGCCACATGGCTCACAATATCTTTCTTCATCTTTCTCCACCAGTAATGCTGCTTCAAATCCTGATACATCTTCGCGGCTCCTGGATGAATAGAATACCGCGAACTATGGGCCTCTTCCAATATCAACTCACGAAGGCCATCAACATTGGGCACACATATCCGGCCCCGCATCCGCAATACACCCTCACTATCAATAGTGACATCTCTAGCATCATCATGCTGAACTCTGTCCTTAAGGACAAGTAAGTGTGGATCATCATACTGACGCTCTCGAATACGATCATATAGAGAAGAACGAGCTACTACATAAGCCATCACCCGATTGGGCTCAGAAATATCCAGCCTTACCATCCGATTAGCTAACGCCTGAACATCAACTGCTAGGGGTCTCTCCCCAACTGGAATATACGCCAAACTGCCCATACTAATAGCCTTCCGGCTCAATGCATCAGCCACTACATTGGCTTTCCCGGGATGGTACAAGATAGTAATATCATAGTCTTTAAGCAACTCAAGCCATCTCCGCTGCCTCAAATTTAGATCTTTCTGCTTAAACAAATGCTGAAGGCTGCGGTGGTCCGTATATACATCACAAGATACACCATATAGGTAATGCCTCCAAATCTTCAAGGCATGAACAATAGCAGCTAACTCCAAATCATGAACAGGGTAGTTCTTCTCGTGGGGCTTTAGCTGACGAGAAGCATATGCAATAACTCTACCCTCCTGCATCAACACACAACCGAAGTCCAACTCTGGAAGCATCACAATACACCGTATACGACCCTGAGGCCGATGGTAACACAAGTACTGGAGCCGTGGTCAAAACCTCCTTGAGCTTCTGAAAGCTCTCTTCACATTCATCAGACCACACAAATGGAGCATTCTTCTGTGTCAACTTAGTCAACGGTGAAGCAATAGATGAGAAATCCTGAACAAACCGACGATAATAGCCTGCCAAGCCGAGAAAACTCCGAATCTCTGTAGCTGATGAAGGTCTGGGCCAATTCTGCACTGCCTCGACCTTCTGAGGATCAACCCTAATACCATCATTGGACACTATATGTCCCAGAAAACCCACAGTATCAAGCCAGAACTCACACTTAGAGAATTTTGCATAAAGCTTCTCTTCTCTCAACCTCTGCAATGCCACTCTCAAATGCTGTGCATGCTCCTCCTGGCTGCGGGAATATACCAGGATATCATCAATAAACACAATCACAAAAGAATCAAGGTACGGTCGAAATACACTATTCATCAAGTGCATGAATGCTGCTGGGGCATTAGTCAACCCGAAAGACATCACCAGGAACTCGTAGTGCCCATATCGCGTCCTGAACGCTGTCTTCATAATATCTGAGTCCCTGATCTTCAACTGATGATAGCCCGATCGAAGATCAATCTTAGAAAATACACTAGCTCCCTGTAGCTGATCAAATAGGTCCTCAATACGAGGTAATGGGTATTTATTCTTCACTGTTACCTTGTTCAGCTGCCTGTAATCAATGCACATTCTCATTGTGCCATCTTTCTTCTTCACGAACAACACCGGTTGCACCCCAAGGTGACACACTTGGACGAATGAAACCCTTATCTAAGAGTTCTTGAAGCTGTTCTTTCAATTCTTTTAACTCTGCTGGTGCCATGCGATAAGGAGGAATAGAAATGGGCTGAGTGCCCGGCACCAAGTCAATACCAAAATCAATATCTCTGTCAGGCGGCATGCCTGGTAGGTCTGCTGGAAATACATCCGGAAACTCCCTCACAATGGGAACCGATTCAAGACTGGGTGTCTCAGCCTTAACATTTCTAATGAAGGCCAAATAAGACAAACAACCCTTGCCAATCATTCGTCGAGCTTTTATATAAGAAATCACCCTGTCGGACACATAATCAGTCAAGCCACGCCACTCGATCCTTGGATTACCTGGAATAGCTAGTGTGACTGTCTTGGCATGACAGTCTAAAATCGCATGGTAAGGAGATAGCCAATCCATGCCTAGAATTACATCAAAATCTACCATGCCCGGTAGTAATAAATCAACTCGGGTCTCCAGAACCCCAATAGTAATAATACATGATCGATATACCTGATCCACAACAACAGTATCCCCCACTGGGGTAGACACATGTACGGGCAAAGCAAGAATACCACGGGTCATACCCAAATGATGTGCAAAGTAAGTAGAGACATAAGAATAGGTGGATCCGGGATCAAATAAGACATAAGCATCCCCTGTGGCAGACCGAGATAATACCCGAAATAACCGCATCCGAAGCGCTAGCATCCTTCCTCGTCCGGAAGAGCATAGAAACGAGCCCGGCCTCCACCAGCACGATCCTCGCCCCTCTGGGGCGACCTCCGGATACCTGGCCACCAGCCCTAGCCGACCGTGCCGGCGCCGAAGAAACAGGAGTAGAAGACGAGGCCTCTGATCCCTCCGCCGTGACCTCTTACGAAGCCACCGAGGACACTCTCTCCCGATATGGCCCAAATCACCACACTCAAAGCAACGGCCTGAAGATGGGAGAAGGGGCTGCCGAGGACCCCTCGCTACCGATGAATCCTGTGCCGAGGAAACAGAGCAGCAGCTCGAGCCGGAAGAGCACTCGCGCGTGCCGACTCGCCGGCGGCCCCGCTAACCCCGATAACCCTCGCCGGCCTTGGCGACCACGATCGGATGAAACCCCACCGGACTCCGCACGTCCAGACTGATGAGATCCGAAGGAGCGACCTCGCTATGCTGAAATTGGCCCCTAGACGGAGCACCACCGTAACTGCCAGTACCACGAGGCCTCTTAGCCTCTCTCTCCTCTCGCTCTCTGCGGCGATCTATCTCAATGTGACGGGCAGCATCAACCACCTCCTCAAAGGTAACCGTAGAAACTCTCTCCCGGTCATCAATATGCGGATGGGATAAATAAGACCATCAATAAATCTCCGGATCCTCTCACTGTTCGGTAGGAACCATCCACATGGCATGACGGGCCACCGTGTGAATCTCATCTCATACCGATTAACCGTCATCTCTCCTTGTTTCAACCACTCAAACCGACGTCGCAGCTCCTCCTCTGAGACCGAGGTACGTACTTCTCCAAAAATACCGTGGAGAACTCCTGCCAAGTGAGGGGCACTGCCCCCAGCGGGCCTACGCCTCTCAAAATCCTCCCACCACCGGAAAGCTGCACCTGTGAACTGGAATGTAGCGAATGAAACACCGCTGGACTCTAGAATACCCGCGGTGCGAAGCATACGCCGACATCGGTCAAGAAAACCCCGGGCATCCTCGCCCTCGGCTCCACTAAATGTCGGAGGCCGTAGCCTCTCAAATCTCTCCAAACGACGCTCGCTCATCGTCGGGCATAACCGGAACCACATATGCAAGAGCCGGTGCAACGGGTGCAACCGGCCGAACCGGCTCGGGTGTACCGAGCCACGGGGTCCGATTCCCTCCCCTCGCCCGTGAAGATGATGCAACCACCTGTGCCAAGCCTGTGCACACTGATAAGATCTGAGCCAAGGTCTCCTGAAGACCTGGTATGACAATGGGCACTGCCGGTACCTGAACCTGAGTTGTCGGAGCGTCTGCCGCTGGAATCTGGTCCTGAGTTTGGGCCACTGGTGTAGGAATCTGACCTTGAGTCTGGTCAGCTGGTGGGTCAGCAGGCACTGGCACTGCTGCCCTACCTCTACCACGACCACGGCCTCCGGGTGCCAATGGTGGTCGTCCGCCACGTCCGTTAGCTCGTGTTCTCGCCATCTGCGAGAGAATAGAATATGGAAAGATTTAATTTCATGATAACACAAATCGCACGATATGAATTCAAGAAAATGAGGTTTTTCCTAAAGTTTCTGTAGCCCTCCGAGGATAGATACGGACGTCTACGTACCGATCCGCGAAAGCCTACTAAACCGGCTCATGACTCGCGAGTCCTAATAACCTAGAGCTTTGATACCAACTTGTCACGACCCAAAATCCGGTCGTGATGGCGCCCAAAAATCAAGCTAGGCCAGTCAGACCAAACGATTTAATTATCACAAATACCAGTCCCAAATGGACAACCCAAGAAGAATATATGAGTTTAAGAACTCCAATAATAATAATAATGAACAAAATACTGACACTCCCAAAGATCCGGAGTCACAAGTCTAGAGCCTCTAACAAAAACCAATAGGAAATAGAGAGTACGATATAGAAGTACTCAAGTCTGAATACAAAATATACAATAACAACTGGAATGAGAGGAGAAGCTAGGCTCTGCGAACGTAGGCAGCTACCTCAGCAACTCGATGTGACAATGTAAACGCTGGAGATGTCCGTCTACTGCTCCTGTGTACCTGAGTCCGCACACAAAAGGTGCAGGGAGTAGGGGTGAGTACTAAGTACTCAGTGAGTAACAAATATATACATGTAGCTGACAGTAAGAAATCCACAAAATACCACAATATGAAGCTACACTACAGTCCGAATCTCCTACGAACTAGCAACAATAATACAATACCGCTACCACAGAGTAATCCAACAAATACAGATGCAATGCAATGCACATAACTGCTACGGCGTGTAGCCCGATCCCATTTAACGTCGACGGCGCTCATTGGGGGTGTGTACAGACTCCGGAGGGGCTCCTACAGCCCAAGCGCAATACTGCTGCGGCGTGCAGCCCGATCCTCACATCAACCACTACTGCGGCGTGCAGCCCGATCCCATACTCAGTCCACAATAAGCAATTAAGTCACAAAATAATTCATTTTCCTTATTTCCAGTTCTCAATTCATAATTTATGAAAAATACTTTAACTTTATTAAGTTTGTAAAAGCCGGTGACTTAGCATTTCAAAAGTGTGATTACAATTTCCAGGACTGAGATCAGTGATTTAAGCAATCTTTAGCTATCACATAAATATTGCCCTCTAAGGACGCTACAGATCGGCACAAGGCCCCAAACAAGGCTTACAGCCCACAATTATAGCAAATACCGTGTATTTTCGACACTAACATCATATTTTTCATTCCCGGGATGGACCAAGTCTCAATCCCCAATCACAATCAATCCCGCACCTGCCACGGTGTGCGAGCCACGCCCTATTAGCGTCACAATGTGCTAAGCCGGGGTTTCAAACCCTCAGGCTACAATATACACAAACTACTCACCTCTAGCCGGTCGTCGAATCGTCCGCGATGCCTTTTCCTTTGAACTTCGTTGCCTCGTGTGTAGAATCTAGTCAAATAACAATAATTGTATCAATTACGGGTCAAAGAATCATAACCCACTTCAATTCATATGAAATTCTCAACATTATACCAAGTTGGTAAAACCCGACTTTCGGTACGATTCTCGAAAAATTACGAAAGTCACATATTCGGAACCCTCATCTCAATACGAGTCTAAGCATATTAATTTTACCAAAATCGGACTCCATTTGCTCATTCAAAACCTTGATTTTCTAAAGTTCAAACCTAGGGTTAAATCTTCCATGAATCACCCCAATTCTTCCATTTTCATGATATAATTGCATGATATTATCAATACTAATCATAATATGAGTTCATAGTTGATTACCTGATGATTTCCCTTGATTTCTCCCTCAAAATCGCCCAAAGTCGCCCTTAAGCCGAGACCCCCAAATGTTAAAATGTTTCTGAAATTTTCTAACTTCTGATACACTTAACTTACAGCGATTTCCGCTTCTGCGGAAATATTTCCGCTCCTACGCGTCCGCTTCTGCGGAGATTGGACCGCTTCTGCGGAGAATTCCGCTTCTGCGGCTAGACGTCCGCTTCTGCGGACTCGCCCAAGCGGCTCCCTTTCCGCTTCTGCGAAGGCCGCCTCTGCGGCTCCCCGCCCGCTTCCGCGATGCCGCTTCAGCGGCTCCCTTTCCGCTTCTGCGGTCGCCGCTTCTGCGGCTCATTTCCGCTTCCGCGCACCCGCTCCTGCGCCCAAAATTCCGCAGGAGCGGAAACAACAGAGGCAGTGCACAAATTTTCTGCAATTTTCCATATTTCTCCCGATTAACCATCCGAAAACACCCCGAGGCCCCCGGACCTCATTCAAACACACCAACACATCCTAATTCCTTATTCGAACTTGTTCCAATCATAAAAACACCATCCTAAACATCAAAATCATCAATTAACCACGGATTCAAGCCTAAGTTTCTTCAAAACTTTCAAAACTAACATTCAATCCAAAACCCGATCAAACGATGTCCGAATGACCTGAAAATTTGCAGACATATCCAAAATCACATAACGAAGCTACGGAAATTGTCGGAATTCCATTCCGACCCCCGGATCAAAATATCACCTACCATCCGGTTTTCGCCAAAATTCAACATTCGCCAATTCAAGCTTAAAACTACACCGGACCTCCGAATCCAATTCCGATTGTTCTCCTAAGTCATAAATGATCCCCCGGAACTAGTCGAATCATCGGAATCCGGTTCCGAGCACTCTAACTCAATAGTCAACTATTGGTTGACTTTTCATATTCAAGCTTTCTTCAAACATGCTATTTGTTGCATTTTCAATCCAAATCACTTCTAATTCACCCGATATACTCAAATACTGTTTTAAAAGCATAATATATGTAAATGCAAGGTAACGGGGTGGAAATTCCCGTAACGACGGGCCGGGTCGTTACAGTTTTCTTCCCTTCAGCATTATTTACTTTTATTACCGCTGAGTTGGAAGTACTCACACCCGACTCCCTGCACCTTGTTTGCAGATCCAGGTACATTACAACAGAGCTGATTCCATTGCGGCTCGGGAGTGCTTTTGGACAGGTCGAGGTAGCTGCCAGCGTTCGCAGGACCTGATTCTCCAGTTTGTCTGTATTTTGTTCTGATCATCCCACACTTGTGCACAGTTATATTCACTATTTACACTTTGTATACTTTGTAGAGGCTCATGACTCTTGACCCTTCGGTCTATGGGAGTTGGCACGTGTTGGGATTTGGTTCCCTGTTTTTAATATGTATCTATCATTGTTGAATTATTCCGTTATGCTTAAATTGAATAAAGTGAGCTTATGGCTCCGTGATTGTTGTTAATTGGTCAGGCTGGCCTAGTAGTGTGCTGGGCACCATCACGATCGGATTTGGGGTCGTGACACTAGGTGGGCTAAAGCATCGCGTTCGTGACAAGGGCGTCGCGTTCGCGTGGGCCAGAGGGAGTTAAGCTTCGCGTTCGCGTGACTGGGAGTCGAGAATGCGTAGAAGGAAAAATTGGAGCTGGGAATTTTTGTTCATCGCGAACGCGTGGTGGAGTTCGCGTTCGCGAAGGGTAAGTCAAGTTGAGCATCGCGAACACGTGTAAGCTCACGCGAACGCGTAGGTATAAATGTTCTGGCAGTGAATTTATATCACAGAACAGAGGGCTTACGGGTTTACACCCCCAAAACACAATTTTGAGCCCTAGAGAGAAGAAAACTCGAGGAAATCACTGAGAAATCATCGGGTATTCATCGGAGGTAAGATTCTTGACTCAAAAACATCATTTTTTGGTAGAATTAACATCAATCTTCATGAAATTGGGTAGAAATCTTGAAGAAATGTGGCCTAGATATTGAAAATGGGATTTTGAGTTTTGGGAGGCCATTTGAACTCCGATTTTGATAAATTTTATATGCATAGACTCGTGGAGAGATGAGGGTCGCGTTGGTACTAATTTCGGAATTTTTCCGAGCAGTGGGCCCGGGGTCGGGTTTTACCAACTTAGTGTATTTATGCGAATTTTATGTAAATTGAAATGGGTTATGATTCTTTGACCCGTATTTGATATAATTATTGTGGTTTGACTAGATTTTACGCACGAGGCAGCTAAATTCAAAGGAAAAGGCATCGCGGACGAATCTACGACCGGCTAGAGGTGAGTAGTTTGTGTATATGGTAGCCTGAGGGTTCGATACCCCGGCTTAGCACATTGTGACGCTAGTAGGGCGTGGCTCGCACACCGCGGCAGGTACGAAATTGATTGTGACTAGGGATTGAGACTTGGTCCTTCCCGGATGTGAATAATATGTTATTAGTATTGGAAATACACTGTATTTGATATATTTGTGGGCTGTAAGCCTTGTTTGGGGCCTTGTGCCGACCTGTAGTGTCCTTAGAGGATAATATTTATGTGATAGCTATATTTGCTTAAATCACCGATCTCAGTCCTGGAAATTTAAATCACATTATTGATATGCTAAGTCACCGGCTTTTGCAAATTTAATAAAGTTAAAGTATTTTTCATAAATTATGAACTGGAAACTGGAATTAAGAAAGATGAACTATTTTGTGACTTATTTGCTTATTATGGACTGAAAATGGATCGGGCTGCACGCCGCAGTGGTTGATATGAGGATCGGGCTGCACGCCTCAGCAGTATTGCGCTTGGGCTGTAGGAGCCCCTCCGGAGTGTGTACACACCCCCAGTGAGCGCCGTCGACGTTAAATTGGATTGGGCTACACGCCGTAGCGGTTATGTGCATTGCAATACATCTTTATTTGTTGAATTACTCTGTGGTAGCTGTATTGTATTGTTGATGCTAGTTCGTAGGAGGTTCGGACTGTAGTTTTGCTTTATTTTGTGGTATTCTGTGGATTTCTTAGTTTCAGCTACTTGTATATATTTATTACACACTGAGTACTTAGTACTCACCCCTATTCCCTACACCTTTGTGTACAGATTCAGGTACTCAGGAGAAGTAGACGAGCGTTTCCAGCGTTTGCAGTGTCATATCGAGTTGCTGAGGTAGCTGCCTACGTTCGCAGAACCTAGCTTCTCCTCTCCTTTCCAGTTGTTATTTGTATTTTGTATACAGACTTAAGTATTTCTATATAGTACTCTCTATTCCTGTTGGGTTTTGCTAGAGGCTCTAGACTTGTGACTCCGGATCTTTGGGAGTGTCAGTATTTTGTTCATTATTATTATTATTGGAGTTCTTAAACTCATATATTCTTCTTGGGTTGTCCATTTGGGACTGGTATTAGATGAAATCAGAAATGGTTGGTCTGGCTGGCCTAGCTTGATTGTTGGGCGCCATCACGACGGATTTGGGTCGTGACAAGCTTCAGTTTGAATTTTCAAAAGAAATCAGAAGAAATTACAGGTATTTTTTTTATTCAGGGAGCCGTTAGAGACAATTGATTTTCAATGGGCAAGTCTATGTATGGAAGCAGAGATTTTGCCAAATATGCCTAATCTCTTTCTGGCATTGAAAAAATTATAGAGGAAAATGTGTAGAGAATGGAAAGTCTTTTGAGGAGAGAGAGAAAATTTTTGGAAAAAGAGAAAAATTGGGAGAAAGATGCCAACTTTCTGAAAAGCAAAAATTTTATGGGGAAGAGGGAATTGTTCACGTGAAGAGAGGACAAAAGTGGTGCAATATTTAAGATTTGGTCAAAGTTTAGTATTGGAATTTGAAAAGAAAACTTATTATAATTAAATAGAATTCTTGAAATCCAAAAAGAGAGATATTTTGATAGAAGAATCTAGAAAAGAACAAAGATATGGGCTAATATTTTTGGACTAATTTAAGAATCTATTTGGGTGGTCTTGTTTGGAGTAAGTTGGGCCGCTAAAATAAGTAGAAAAATATTGGGTTACTAACTAGGCCACATTTCTTTTCTTATTTTCAAATTCTTCGGGCTTTAATAATTTATAATAATATTAATGTTAGAAATAAAATAAAAATAAGTAACTAACTTAGTTATTATTCCTAATCATAATTACTAATATTTAAATAAAATATTAATCGTAATATGCGGTAAGATTTATCAAATATAATTTCGTAATATTTAAAAATTATTGGAAAAAATATTTTTGCTTAGTTAGATAAAGAAATAAAAAATATTTTTCGTGAAAGTAAAAATAAATATCATTAAAATATGATTTATAAAGACGATAGTAGTACTAGTAGTAGTAATAATGATAACAACAACAACAACAACAACAACAACAATAATAATAATAATAATAATAATAATAATAATAATAATAATAATAATAATAATAATAATAACAATGTACACGGTTAAACTCAAGCCCGCCTGATTTTACTATTAGTATAATTAAATTGTAACACTAATAGCAATAACGATAAAATAGCAATACTTTTATGATAAAAGTATTAGTACTACAAATAAAATAATGATAGTAGTCGTTGTAATAATAGTAACACTAACACTAATATCAAATTAATATTAATACTAATAATAATAATAGTACTTAACAGTAGTCATAATGTATTAATACTAGTACTAATTCCAATGATAGTAGTAGTAATATTAATAATACTAGTAATAGTGATATTAGCTAAATAATAATAATAATAATAATTAGGTCTAGTTTGAGCTAAAATGGTAAAATAACTATTCTTACATTATTAGTGATATTACAAGCTTAAAACAATTGTTTGGAAGAAAGGAGGGTCAAAATTGGATGTCAACAGCTGCCCCTCTTTGACTGGAGACGATAAAGAGTTTTCGGACAAAGAATATTGACTTAGTAGCCAATTTTGTCCCGATCATCAAGATTGGAATGAGAAAAAAAGGGACATAGAAATCTTATTGCGGCCGAACTCTGGTTTCGAGTTGCCTACATATCTCGGGTTTCACGAGAATCAGGCCATATGTAGTTCAAAAGTGATGGTACCCTGGATTGGGATTTAACGATTGATGCAGATCTTAAAAAATGCTGCCCCAGTGTCGAATCATAAAGACTGTGGGTATCGTGATTGAAAGAAAACTATTTGAAATAAGGATTCGGTTAGGAATTTTGAGAGTTGAGCCGGGCGGAGTTCGAAGTAGATCCTTGACCTTTGTTGGAGAGTTTGGTATTTCTCTCCAACAACTGCCCAAGTTCACTGCTAAGACATAGTTCCACGTTGCGCTGTATTTCCTGCAAAGCTTAACAATGCTGAAATGTCCTATTTGAAGGTGGATAATCCTGACATGTTAGTGCTTGATTTGTAATTACAAAGATTGATATGATGCGATGCATAGAGCTTGATATAATACATAAAGCTTGATACGATGCTAGAGTTATAAAATTAATATTCAAGGTGCGATGCAAAGTGCTTGGTGCAGTATCAAATATCCATGGTGCGAAAAGCTTGATGCAGTGCATTTAAACAGAAAAATATTCAAGGAGCGGTGCCAATAATTTGAGCATTTGCATGCTGAAGTTTGTTTGTAAATTCTTGCATAGATGAAACTATGAGTTTTAAAATATACTTTGCAATAACTCGTCTTGATCGTCATGTTGCTCTATATTTCCTTTTGGGAGTTTACTTATACAATGCAACATAGTCAACCAAAATTATTTTATAAAAATGTAGCTTTATGCCAATGATTCAACAATAACATGCGGTTTATAAATGTGCTTTGCAATGACTTATGATATTGATGTCTTTTAGTAATGACATTAAAAACATCGACATCTAGGCCAAAATAAATTAATGAAAAGTATGTAAAGATGTGCTAAAGTGTCCTGTTGTTCAGGCGGACAACCTTAATATCCTATTATCAGGTGGACAACCTTGTGTCTCATTATCAGGCAGACTACCTTATGTCCTATTATCATGCAGACAATCTTATGTCCTATTAATCCGGCGAACGACTTCTTGTCCTATTAATTAGGCGGACTACCTTATGTCCTATTATTAGGTGGACAACCTCATGTCCTATTAATCAGGTGGACGGCCTCATGTCCTATTAATTAGGCGGACTACCTTATGTCCTATTATTAGGTGGACTACCTTATGTCCTATTATCAGGTGGACAACCTCATGTCCTATTAATCAGGCGGACGACCTTGTGTTATATTAATCAAGCGAATTACCTCTTGTCCTATTATCAGGCGGACTACCATATGTCCTATTATCAGGCGGACTACCTTATGTCCTATTATCAGGTGGACAACCTTGTGTCCTATTTGTCAGGTGGATGACCTCGTGTCCTATTAATCAGGTGGACTACCTCTTGTCCTATTAATCAGGTGGACTACCTTATGTCCTATTATCAGGCGGACAACCTCATGTCCTATTAATCAGGTGGACGGCCTCATGTCCTATTAATTAGGCGGACTGCCTCATGTCCTATTAATTAGGCGAACTACCTCATGTCCTATTATCAGGTGGACGACCATTTTGTCCTATTATTAATTGGACAAACCCTAGATGCATGGTGCTTGATTTACCATTTATGACATTGGTGCGGTGCAGAAGTTTGGTGCGATGCTTGATTTGTAGTTGTACAATGCGGTGCGAAAAGCTTGGCATGGTTACTTCAAAGTAACATATATTGATAGTGCAATGCAGAGAGCACGGTGCAATGATTTTGTAATAGCAAATGGTGCGATGCAAAGAGCTTGATGAAATGCCTTTTTAGTAGTGAATATTCCTGGTGCAATGCTAACAATCATTGGATCTTCATGCTAAAGCTTTGTTATTAATAAATTCCTGCACTCAAAGAAAAATTATAAGTTTCATAGTTTGATTTGCGCTTGCTTGGTTTTGTCCTGAACTTTGCGACTTTTAACTTGATGCCGAGCTTTGCGACAACATGTAATGTTAGAGAATAGCTATAATATGCTCCTGCATTACTCAAAGTAAATTCATTAGTATAAAATAAAGTGATTGCCTTGCATTGAACGTTAAAGTTTGGCTTTGAATCTGCAACTTGTTGCCATGGCATTCTAGAATTTGTTGTTGTGCTTGTAATAACTATGCAGCTTGAAATTTCATTTTCTGCTTTGCCGAATGATGAGGATCCTTTTGCAAAAGCTGCCCTGATTTTGGCTTTTGGGGTAAATAGGATTTTTATTATGATGAGACCGAACCCATAAGGCTGCCTACGTATCCCCTCTTAAACGGGAATCAGGTCCGAACGTAGTTCATTACAAAAATAAGGCATGGTTACAAAATATAGAAACTTATAGAGTGATAGAATCAAAATCATAATGCCAACAAGGTCAGAAAAATCAGTCTTGCTCTTAGTTTAGACGACGTTTCTTCTTCGGATGCCCAACCACGCTTGGTATATTGCTTGTGCTGCAGCTAATTGCATTTGAGGCATTTGTTCCAACTGGTAGGTGCACTCGCAGTTTGTTAGAATCAATCATATTCAGAATCTTATGCTTTAATGCTAGGCATTCTTCTGTATCATGTCCTTGAGCATTTGAATGGTAGGCACAATACTTGGTGTCACGACCCTAGTTCATCAATCGTGAACCTGTCATAACAGCACCCAACATTTGCGACTAGGTAAGCCTAACACGATGCGGGATGTACATTTTCATGAAATAAAAGATAAGGTAACAACAGAATAATGTAAATGAAATGTAATAGGTGCCGCTCGGCACATACACTTCGCCAAAACACACTAAGCAACATATTACCAAGACCCGGAAACCCACGGGCAAGACAAACTAAGAAAGAGTACAACTGTGGCTTTATACATCAGGAAATGTCTATACAACGAGAGTAAGGGAAATAACTACTATCACTAGTGAGAATAGAAGGGGACTCCCCGGATCTACGGACATAGAAGATCATACCTCGAGTCTCCTGAAGAGCTGCTAGATCACCTAAAATGTGCCTGATCTTATATACCTGGATCTGCACAACAAAAGTGTGCAGAAGAGTAGCATGAGTACACCACGGCGGTACTCAGTAAGTGCCAAGCCTAACCTTGGTTGGGTAGTGACGAGGAAGGTCAGGGCCCTACTGAGGTAAAATATAATAACCAATATGATAATGAGAAGACAATATGTGCATAATCACAGCAAATATCCGGCAAGAAAAATAAGTAAAACAGTAACAACGGACAAACACTATCAAAGAATAGAGGTACAAACCACAATCGGATATTTATCGTCGGGGATCTCCTGGTATCCCGAGGATCTCTTGGTATCCTCAATAAATATATTTTTGGGATCTCTTAGTATCCATAACAATAAATTATGGGATCTCCTGGTATCCCGAGGATCTCCCGGTATCCTCAATAAATATTCTGGGATCTCCTAGTATCCACAATAATAATTGTTGGGATCTCTTGGTATCCAGAGGATCTCCTAGTATCCTCAATAAATATATTCTTTTCTGTGCCAGCCAGAGGATCTCCTAGTATCCTCAATAAATATATTCTTTTCTGTGCCAGGGATCTCTTAGTATCCCGCACCCTCATTCTTATTGTATAATATGTATATGGGAAATTTCCGGGATGCCGTCCCGTAGTCCCAATTTAAATCAACCAACAGAAACTCAAGATATTAATTAGCTACCGACTCATAACAAATAATAGTATATTCTGGCCTAATGTGTCTCATAGAATGCAACAAGGTAATTTAAGCAAATAGACAAATAAATCCACTAAACATGCTTCTTTAAACTAGCACAAGCTATAATAGCAGTTAGGAATAAGTAAATATGAAAGAGAACTCAACTCAAGTAACTTTTATCTTTAAGTAAAAATTCGGGTTTTCAACAATTAGGTCAAGTACGCGCTCGTCACCTCACGCACAAGGCATTCAATTACCAAATTCATATCTTAAGGGACAAAGTCCCCCACACAAGGTTAGACAAGCCACTTACCTCGATCAAGTGCATGTCAACTTGAAAACACGCTCTTGCCACGAGTATCCGACTCCAAATGGCTCAAATCTATTCAATTAAATTGCATTTGTAAATAATAATTCAAGTAATTTATTCTACAATTAAATTCTAAGCTAATACGCGAAATTATGTAAAATGACCAAAATACCCCTTGGGCCGCATGTCTCGGAACCGGGTAAATTTTATATTTCCAGAAACCTCGTACTCTCACGAGTCTAACCATACCAAATTTATTAAATTCCCATATCATTTCGACCTTCAAATCAACGATTCTATCTAAGAGGGTTTTCTACCCTTTTCCAACAAAATCCTTAGATTAAACACAAAACTTGTAATAGATTCAAGTTATACAACCAAAATTGAGTCAAGAACACTTACCCCGTTGTTCTTTCCAAAAATCCCTCAAAAAATCGCCTTATCCGAGCTCCAATTCGTCAAAAATGGAAAATGGGAGAAATTCCCATTTTCACAACTTAACATTCTGTCCGTCACTATTCATGTCACTGTTCACATGCACTGTTCACGGCACTGTTCACGGCACTGTTCATGTATATTGTACAAATATACTGTACACGCAAGTGAGATCACTGTTCATACGTACGAAAAATGCAGAAATTGCCCAGAAAATTGCAGCAGCTTTTGTTTCACTAAAATGGCTCTAACTCCGTCATACGAACTCGGAATTAGGCAATTCTTTTTCCTATGAGTCACAAATAATAATACGAACACAAACCTTCAATCAAAACTGAATTCGGAGCTCATTTTCTCTATTCTATACTCAATTTACTCATTAAACAATTAACTCGCATTTCGCGTCAAAAACTCAATCGCGACTTGATGAAATTAAACCAAATTTTCCAGATCAGTCCTATAATTCATTATCAAAATTTCGGAACTCTCAGAATCAAATTTGGATCTCTAGAACTAAAAATGAACCTTTAGATCATTACATTTATGCTCAAATGAACAAAAATCTTCAAAAATGACCCGTTGGGCATCCGAAACACACCCGAGGCCCCCGAGACCCCGACCAATAACACCAACCAGTCCCAAAACACATTACGGACTCGCTCGAGGCCTCAAATCACATCAAACAACGCAAAAATTATGAATTAACCTCCAATCCAAGCTTGATGAACTTTGAAGTTTCCAACTTCTATTTCCTGATGCCGGAACCTATCAAATCGAGTCCGATTGACTTCAAATTTTGCACACAAGTCCAAAATGAAATAACATAGCTACAAAAATTTTTGGAATTCCATTCCGACCGTCGGATGAAAATTTCACCTATCAACCGGAATTCGCCAAAATACTAACTTTGCCGATTCAAGCTTAATTCTACACCGGTCATCACAAAAATATTCCGGACACACTCCTAAGTCCCAAATCACCTAACGAAGCTATCCGAACCATAAGATTTGCATTTCGAGTCCGATATCAAAATTTCCACTTCCGGTCAAATTTTCTCAAAAACCTTCAATTTTCTATCTTTAGCCAAACGACTCCAAAATGACATACGGACCTCCGAATTCACTTCCGATCGCGCTCCCAAATCCAAAATAACCATATGGAGATACTCCCAGTCTCGGAATCCCAAACGGACATCAATAACACTAAAATGCATTTTAAGCCAAACTGATGCAATTTCTTCAAAAATGCTATCTTCCATAATATGCGCCAAACGCTCCCGAGTTATCCAAAACCCGATCCGGGCATACGCCCAAGTCCGAAATCATCATATGAACCTGTTGGAACCTTCAGATTCCAATTCCGAGGTCGTATACTCAAAATTCTAATCCTAGTTTATTTCTTCAATTTTAAGCTTCGGAAATGAAAATTTTCATTAATATTTGACTCCAAACTTCTTGAATTTTAATTCTGACCATACACACAAGTCAATATACCTGAGATGAAGCTGCTCATGGCCTAAAACTGCTGAATGACGCGCCGTAGCTCAAAACAACCGGTTGGGTCGTTACAATCTCCCCTACTTAAACATACGTTCGTCCTCGAACGTGCTGAGAACTACACTGAAGTAGTCTGAAATCACTGGTTTAACATCTCATGCAACTTCCTGTGCTTCCACAACTCATTTGAACACATTAGCTCGATAAATCTATAGATATACTCCTTTATTCGAGTAAATAAGCCATTAGACCCAATTCCAACATCCGGAATTTCCTGCCTAGCATGTTTCCATCATACGACCACCATATCAATCTTCACACGCTGTACCCATACATGACTGCATAAATTTGCTGAATTCATACTTTGCATCACTTTACTCATGGGACCACAAAAATATTCTTTAAATATAATAGTCGAAATTCCACAAATCTGATGCTCTCATTGCATCTCATGACCTACATAGGTCTTGCTCTAGCTTTTACAACACCGACACGATGGAAGAGATGTGCCGATATCCATAACCAACTACTGAATCAACAATTCATTGGGTTTATACCCCTGACAAGATCCATTACCTTGTCCTAAACAAGAGAATGATCTTTTTCTCTACAATATACTTCATATAATCAGTTTGCACTGACCCCAAATCCCATAACCTCATCTCACCCAGTACGAACTGCTCAGGCGATAAGCCACCTCAGACATAATCAAAAGTCCTACAAGATGACACAATGTATCATTAGGCCACTAATTCGTACGTAATACAAAAGGAAGGCGAACACTAGAGAGAACTATTCAACTCTCACACTAACATGGACTTCCTCAGAAAAATAGGAAATAGAACACATAAGAGCAAATATGGACACTGAAATAAACATCACACTGTTGCAGCGTGCAACCCGATCCCAATGATATACCCATGGCGGCGTGCCACCCGATCTAAATAATATAACCGTGGTGGCGTGCCACCCGATCCAAACAATATAACCATGGCGGCGTGCCACCCGATCCAAACAACATAACCATGGCGGCGTGCCACCCGATCCAAACAACATAACCATGGCGGCGTGCCACCCGATCCAAACAACATAACCATGGCGGCGTGCCACCCGATCCCTATATAAAACTCACACAAGGAGCCATACATCGAGTTGAATAGCTCATCACATCAAAATACTGAATATCGATCATAAGAACACTAAGGTGCATGATATCAGACACAAGAAAACATATAGCGCTATAGGCTACGAACTCTAGCACCACTGAGGTGCGATATATGATCTAAGTCTCAAGAGCCATCATGCTCATATAACATCACCGCTGAGCGGAACCTCAACACATAAGGAACTTACCAAGCCGTCTCACAACTCATATGGTGCAATATATCTTTACATGAATTAACTAACCGCAAAATAAGACCGCGACTACCCCTCCATAAGGGGCGCATTGCTGGAAGAAACACAACCGGCCTGACGCAAGGATCACTTCCACACATTAAATCTATCCACCGACCTTAAGTCTATTCTGGTCGTGCCAAGCTAAGTCAATAATATTTCACAGGTCTATAACCCAATAAGCAGCGTGCCCTCCAAGCATAAATTCTCAAATGGATGATATCACCAAAATCCTTATA
Organism: Nicotiana noctiflora; assembly: GCA_032618575.1. Lineage (NCBI taxonomy): Eukaryota > Viridiplantae > Streptophyta > Magnoliopsida > Solanales > Solanaceae > Nicotiana > Nicotiana noctiflora. The sequence goes on along the minus strand of JASVEL010012647.1, from coordinate 709,614 downwards.
CTTGGTTTAAATTTCTAACCAACCAAGTGACTACATGTCACCTATACAACCCTCTTGTGGGACAAGCTCCCACCAACTTCCGAATAATTAAACGGGCCTGCACATTCAACCCACCGACTGCACTAACACTGAAAAGCGATCGGGAGTCCCTAATCGGGATGCAAAGCCTTTCTCACAGAACATCGATCTCAAGTGATACTGACGTTAATACCCATCTTACTCAAAACACTGAAACTCCTTTCCTGCTCATCCGAGCTTTTTATATCACATTCATTGACCAAACTGCGACCTTGGTCCTTAATTCAAATTCCATACCACTCACTACACCTTACGTGCCGATATACGATAGACACGATTTCCATCACAACTCTAGAACTGACGATAGGCAAATACTTCACATAAGACCTTAAATCATAAGGCCATGCTCTCTCCAAAACGACGGCCGTTTCATGTCTCTCAAATACTACACCACAAGTCAAAACATCATAGAACATGTTGTGCCCTTCTTCGTAAGTTGCTTCAAAAGTTTGACTCCCAACTGTACTTGTAGTCTCAGTATTATCAGGCACCACACTTTACCTCTTGAATTCACTAGGACCTCTATTGAGATCCATCCAGCCCTGACTTGTCCCAATATTGTCACGACCCCAAATCCGGTCGTGATGGCGCCCAGCACATTGCTAAGCCATCCTGACCAATCAATAACAAGAACGGAGCTAGAAGCTCGTTTTATCCCATTTAAGCATATCAAAACATGAAGCAACGGTGATACATATATCGAAAACGAGGAACCAAGTCCCAAAATATATGAACTCCCATAGACCGAAGGGTAAAGAGTCATGAGCCTCTACTGAACATAAGTGTATAAAGGTTTACAAGATACCAAGTGCAGAAAAAAAAGTCAATACAGAATCAAAAGACAGTAAGAAGGAATATCGGGTCCTGCGGACTCTGCAGCTACCTCGTATATCCCACAGATGTCGCCTCGCACAGCTACCGGATCACTGCTGAGAGGTACCTGGATCTGCACACAAGGTGCAGGGAGTAAAATGAGTACTGCCAGACTCAGTGGTAATAAACAAGGGTAAGACAACGCAGATAAGAAATTCGCAATAAAGCACTATGTAAAGCTGTAATCAAATACCCTGTCACAGAATCAATATCAACTGTACCTGTACCAACAAGTACCCAGCAAAATAGTATAACAGCTATCAGATGTAGCTAAATGCAATGCAATGCATGATATGACCGTTACGACGCGTTGACCGATCCAATTTGGGTACCCGTGCTCACTGTGGGGGTTCAGACTCCGAAGGGGCTCCTACAGCCCAAGCACAATATCACTGTGACGTGCAGTCCGATCCAACATATATACCGCTGCGGCACGCAGCCTGATCCACTACCAGTCAGCTAATATGCAAATAAAGCCTCGCAGGCTCAAAAGTAGTTTTTGAAAACTCTTTTATCATTTTTCAGTTGAAAACAGTAATATCAAGTTCCACAGATTGGAAATAGCATGATAACAGAAATAACTACGGACTCGTAGTAACTAACATGTAAATATGATAAGACAATGATAACGATCCTCGCGGGATCCAAATAACTGGCTCACAGCCCACAAGATACTCAACCGCCCAAGAAGGGGGTTCCCCGGCTCAAGAGTGGCCAATATCACAATATATAGTATGCAACCATCCGAGAAGGAGGTTCGATGGCTCAAGAATGTCCTAATATCATAACACAGTATCAGCAAGTCGGACTAAGCCATAGTCCCCAAATCACAATCGACCCCGCACTCACATGAGAGTACGTGTCTCGCCGCTATACAACGTCACAAAGTGGTATACCGTTCGAACCCGCTGGTCATCACCCACATCTATTACTCACCTCAATACGGCGCGACGACTACTCCGTAATGCCCTTGCCACGAGAATCAAGCTCCGCGCGCGTAGAATGTGATCAAATACGGTAGAAACACAACAAATTAGGCCAATGGAACGACACCCAATCAATACAACTCAATTTACATCAAAATTCCCAAAGTTGTCAAAACCCGACTTTCGGTACGCTTCTCGAAAAATTACAAAAGTCACATATTCGGAACCCTCATCTCAATACGAGTCTAAGCATATCAATTTTACCAAATTCGGACTCCATTTGCCCATTCAAAACCTTGATTTTCTAAAGTTCAAGCCTAGGGTTAAATCTTCCATGAATCACCCCAAATTCCTCCATTTTCATGATATAATTGCATAATATTATCAATACCAATCATAGTTTAAGTCCATAGTTGATTACCTGATGATTTCCCTTGAGTTTCTCTTCAAAATCGTCCAAATCGCCTCCTTAAGCCGAGACCCAAATGTGTGAAATGTTTCTGAAATTTTCTAACTTCTGATACACTTAACTCACTGCGATTTTTGCTTCTGCAGACCATTTTCGCCCCTGCGAAACCGCTTCTGCGACCAAATGGTCGCTTCTGCGAACCCAGGCCTACTTGGCCATTTTCGTACCTGCGATCCCATTGACCGCTCCTGCGGGTCCGCTCCTGCGGAATCCCCTCCGCCCCTGTGGTCCTTCCCGCTTCTGCGGACAAGAGTCCGCTCCCGCGGACTCGCCTATGCGATCAACTATCCGCTTCTGCGGACTCCTACATCACGCCTCTTTCCCGCTTCTGCGATCGTCCTCTCGCACCAGCGAAGCCGCCCCTGCGGGCCAGGCTCCGCTTCAGCGGTCACCTCCGCTTCTGCGCCTTCTTGTCCGCTCCTGCGCTCCCTTTTCTGCATGAGCGAAAACAACATAACAGAATCACAAACCTGCAATTTTACACATTTTCTCCCGTTTAGCCATCCGAAAACACCCCGAGGCCCCCGGAACATCATCCAAACACACCAACACATCCTAATACCTTATTCGAACTTGCTCCAATCCTCAAAACACGTCTAACAACATCAAAACCCATAATTCACATCGAATTCATGCCTAAATTCCTTAAAACATTCCGAATTACACAATCAATCAACAACCCGACCAAACGACGTCCGAATGACCTGAAATTTTGCGGACATATCCAAAATCACATAATGAAGCTACAGGAATTGTTGGAATTCCATTCCGACCCCCGGATCAAAATCTCACCTACCGATCGGATTTCGCCAAAATTCAACCTTAGCCAATTCAAGTCTATTTCTACACCGGACCTCCAAATTCAATTCCGATCGCTCCCCTAAGTCACAAATCACCTCCCGGAACTAACCGAATTATCAGAATTCAATTTCGAGCCCTCTAACCAAATAGTCAACTCCGGGTTGACTTTCCTTATTCAAGTTTCTTTCAAAAAGGCTATATGCCTCATTTTCAATCCAAATCACTCCTAACTCACCCGATAGACTCTAACACTGATATAAAAGCATAAAACATGTAATTACAACATAACGAGGTGATAATTCCGGTGACGACGGGCCGGGTCGTCACATTCTCCCTCTCTTAAGCAAACGCTCGTCCTCTAGCGGGTCAAGAAACATACCTGAAGTCTCAAACAAGTGAGGATATCTGCTCTGCATCTCCCGCTCGATCTCCCAAGTGGCCTCCTCCACGGGTCGACCTCTCCACTGAACCTTAACCGATGCAATCTCCTTGGACCTCAATTTTCTCACCTGACGACCCAAAATAGCAATAGGCTCCACATCATAGGATAGATCACCATCAAGCTGAATGGTACTGAAGTCTAATACATGAGACGGATCTCCAATGTACTTCCGGAGCATAGACACATGGAATACTGGATGAACGCCGGATAAGCTGGGCGGCAAGGCCAACTCATATGCCACCTCTCCAACTCTCCTAAGTATCTCAAAAGGACCAATGTACCTGGGACTCAACTTTCCTTTCTTCCCAAACCTCATGACACCCTTCATAGGTGAAACCTTCAACAATGCTCTGTCACCAACCATGAAAGACAACTCTCGAACTCTACGGTCCGCATAACTCTTCTGACGAGACTGTGCCGTACGAAGCCTCTCCCGGATCAACTTTGCTCTATCCAGAGCATCCTGGACTAACTCAGTCCCTATCAATCTAACCTCACCAGGCTCAAACCATCCCACGGGGGATCTACATCGTCTGCCATACAATGCCTCATACGGGGCCATCTGAATACTCGACTGATAACTGTTGTTGTAGGCAAACTCGGCAAGTGGTAAGAACTCATCCCACGAACCACCAAAGTCAATCACACATGCTCGCAACATATCCTCCAGAATTTGAATAGTACGCTCAGACTGCCCATCTGTCTGGGGGTGAAATGCTGTACTCAACTCAACCCGTGTACCCATCTCTCGCTGAAATGCTCTCCAAAACTGAGATGTGAACTGGGTACCCCTGTCGGATATGATAGACTCTGGGACTCCATGCAACCGAACAATCTCTCGAATAAAGATCGCTGCCAACCACTCCGATGAGTAGGTAGTACTAACTGGAATAAAGTGAGTCGACTTGGTCAGCCTATCCACAATCACCCATACAGAATCAAACTTCCTCGCTGTCCGAGGGAGTCCAGTAACAAAGTCCATAGTGATCCTCTCCCATTTCCACTCAGGGAATATCAATGCGCTGAAATACACCACCGGGCCTCTGATGCTCGTACTTAACCTGCTGACGGTTGAGGCACCGTGCTACATGTCTGACAATGTCCATTTTCATCTTTCTCCACCAATAGTGCTGTTTCAAATCTTGATACATCTTCGCGGCTCCCGGATGGATAGAATACCGCGAGCTATGGGCCTCCTCCAGAATCAACTCACGAAGGCCATCAACATTGGGCACACATATCCGGCCCCGCATCCTCAATATGCCGTCACTATCAATGGTGACATCTCTAGCATCATCATGCTGAACTCTGTCCCTCAGGACAGCCAAATGTGGATCATCATACTGGCGCTCACAAATACGATCATATAGAGATGACCGAGATACAACACAAGCCAATACCCTACTGGGCTCCGAAATATCTAACCTCACTAGCCGATTGGCTAGCACCTGAACATCATAAGAAAATGGCCTCTCCTCAGCTGGAATATATGCCAAGCTCCCCATACTGACCGCCTTCCGGCTCAAAGCATCGGCCACCACATTGGCCTTCCCCGGATGATATAATATAGTAATGTCATAATCCTTAAGCAACTCAAGCCATCTCCGTTGTCTCAAATTAAGATCTTTCTGTTTGAACAAGTGCTGGAGACTACGATGGTCGGTATACACCTCACAAGACACGCCGTACAAATAGTGCCTCCAAATTTTCAAGGCATGAACAATGGCGGCTAGCTCCAAATCATGAACAGGATAGTTCTTCTCATGTGGCTTCAACTGCCGAGAAGCATAAGCAATCACCTTACCTTCCTGCATCAACACACAACCTATCCCCACTCTCGAGGCATCACAGTAAACAGTATATGAACCTGAAGCTGATGGCAAAACTAGCACTGGAGCTGTGGTCAAAGCTATCTTGAGCTTCTGAAAGCTCTCCTCGCACTCATCCGTCCACACGAATGGTGCACCCTTCTGAGTCAATTTAGTCAATGAAGAAGCAATGGATGAAAATCCCTGAACAAGCCGGCGATAATATCCCGCCAAGCCAAGAAAACTCCTAATCTCTGTAGCTGAGGACGGTCTAGGCCAACTCTGCACCGCCTCTATCTTCTTCGGATCAACCTGAATACCATGACGAGACACCACATGTCCCACAAATGCTACGGACTCGAGCCAAAACTCGCACTTGGAAAATTTAGCATATAGTTTCTCCCCCTCAATCTCTGCAACACAATGCTCAAATGCTGAGCATGCTCCTCCTGACTACGGGAGTAAACTAGAATGTCATCAATGAACACAATCACAAATGAATCCAAATAGGGCCTAAACACACTGTTCATCAGATGCATAAATGTTGCTGGGGCGTTGGTCAGCCCAAAAGACATCACAAGAAACTCATAGTGACCATATTGGGTCCTGAATGCAGTCTTCATAATATCCGAGTCCCTGATCTTCAGCTGATGATAGCTCGAACGAAGATCAATCTTAGAAAACACCCTCGCACCCTGTAGCTGATCAAACAAATCATCTATGCGCGGTAGAGGGTACTTGTTCTTCACTGTCACTTTGTTCAATTGCCTATAATCAATACACATTCGCATGGAACCATCTTTCTTTTTAACAAATAATACCGGCGCACCCCACGGGGACACGCTAGGACGGATGAAACCCTTATCCAGAAGCTCCTGAAGCTGCTCTTTCAGTTCTTTCAACTCAGCTGGTGCCATCCGATAAGGAGGAACGGATATGGGCTGAGTGCCCGGCACCAAGTCAATGCCAAAATCAATATCCCTGTCCGGCGGCATGCCCGGCAGGTATGAAGGGAATACATCTGGAAAGTCCCGCACAACAGGTACATAATCAATTCTAGGAGACTCAGCTCCCACATCTCTCACAAAATCCAAGTATGATAAACACCATTTTTCGACCATCTTCTAAGCTTTTAAGAACGAAATGACACGGCTAGGGACGAAATCGGTCGAACCCCGCCACTCGATATGAGAAATACCAGGAATGGCCAACGTAACTGTCTTAGCATGACAGTCCAATATAGCATGGTACGGAGACAACCAATCCATACCCAATATAACATCAAAGTCCACCATCCCCAACAATAACAAATCTGCCTGGGTCTCCAGACCCCCAATAGATATAACACAGGATCTATAGACATGATCCACAATAATTGTATCACCCACGGGGGTGGATACATGAACAGGTAAGTCAAGACTACCACGTGTCGCACCCAAATGATGTGCAAAATAAGAGGACATGTATGAATATGTGGACCCCGGATCAAATAGAACAGAGGCATCTCTGTGACAAACAGAAATGATACCTGTAATCACCGCATCGGAGGCAACTGCATCACGCCTGTCGGGAAGTGCATAGAACCGTGCCTCGGCCTCCACCGGATCTCTCCTCGCCCTCGGGGCAACCACGAGAAGACCGACCTCCACCTCTACTAGACCGAGATGGTGCCGAAGAGGAGGGCTGATCCCTCTGCCGAGTCCTCGTCCCTACGTAGTCGAGGGCATCGTCTCCTCATGTGGCCAAACTCACCACACTTATAACATGCACCTGGTGCCGGAGAAGGGGACTGAAAGGAACCCCTCGCCGCAGAAGAACCCTGGGCTGAAGAAGTAGGTGCTGCACTCTGGGCTGGAAGGGCACTGAGTGATAACCGACCCTGCTGAAACCCCTGTCGACCACGACCATAAGAACCTCCGCTCTGCTCTGGGCGGCCTGAATGAGAAGGTCCAGATGAGCGACCTCTGCTCTGCTAGGAATACCCTCTAGATGGAGCACCACTGAAACTGCCAGAACCACGAGGCCTCTTGGCCTCCCGCTCCTCTCTCTCTCAGCGACGATCCGCCTCAATGGAGCATGCCATATCAACAACCTGCTCAAATGATGATGACAAAACTCTCTCTCTGGTCATAAGAATGCGGATAGAGTAGTTGAGGCCATCAATGAACCTCCCGATCCTCTCCCTATCATTAGGGATCATCCATGTGGCATGCCTAGCCAACTGTGTGAATCTAAGCTCATACTGAGTCACAGACATGTCGCCCTGAATCAACCACTCGAACCGGCGACGTAGCTCCTCGCGACGAGACCGAGGTACATATTTCTCTAGAAAGAGAGTAGAGAACTGCTGCCATGTGAGAGGTGCTGCTCCTGCAGGCCTACGCCTCTCAAACTCTTCCCACCAATTGAATGCGGGGCCAGTGAACTTAAAGGTAGTAAATGAAACTCCGCTGGACTCAAGAATACCAGCCGTCCGCAGCATCCTCTGACACTTGTCCAAGAAACCCTGGGCATCCTCGCTCTCAACGCCACTTAAATGGGGTGGCTGAAGTCTACCAAATCTCTCAAGACGACGCTGCTCGTCGTCGGGCATAACCTGAACCATATGCTCTGGAGCTAGAGCTAGAGCTGGTGCAGCTGGAGGAATAACCGGTGCAACCACCTGAGCGGGGACCGCCTCTGGCATCTGAAGTCCCTGAACAACCTGCTCAGGTGTGTGAGCTGCAGGGGTCTGCTGACCACCCCCTATCTGAGATATCGCTATAGTAGCGGTAGCTAAAACTACCTGAGCCAAACCGGAACACACTGATAATATCTGAGCAAAAGTCTCCTGAAGACCAGGAATAGCAATAGATACAGTCTGGCCCTGAACTGGACTGCCGGAGCATCAACCACTAGGGGCCGCTCCCTGAACCGGTACAACGGGCGGGTCAACCGGCACTGCCTCAACCGCCCTACCTCTACCTCTAGCACGACCGCGCCCACGGCCTCTAACAGGTGGCAATGGAGGTCGTCCACCTCGTCCCGATGCTCGCGTTCTCGCCATCTGCGAGAGAACAGAATATAGAAGTTTAGTTCTCAGAACAACAAGATCACACGACAGAGTTCAAGAAGAGTGAAGTGTGTCCTAAAGGTTCGCAGCCTCCCGAGGATAAGTACGAGCGTCCCCGTACCGATCCACAAGACTCTACTAACCGGCTCAAGACTCATGAGGCCTAGTAAACCTAGGCTCTGATACCAACTTGTCACGACCCCAAATCAGGTCGTGATGGCGCCCAGCACATTGCTAAGCCAACCTGACCAATCAATAACAAGAATGGAGCTAGAAGCTCGTTTTATCCCATTTAAGCATATCAAAACATGAAGCAACGGTGATACATATATCGAAAACGGGGAACCAAGTCGCAAAATATATGAACTCCCATAGACCGAAGGGTCAAGAGTCATGAGCCTCTACTGAACATAAGTGTATAAAGGTTTACAAGATACCAAGTGCGGAAAGAAAAGTCAATACAGAATCAAAAGACAGTAAGAAGGAATATCGGGTCCTGCGGACTCTGCAGCTACCTCGTATATCCCACAGATGTCGCCTCGCACAGCTACTGGATCACTGCTGAGAGGTACCTGGATCTGCACACAAGGTGCAGGGAGTAAAATGAATACTGCAAGACTCAGTGGTAATAAATAGGGGTAAGACAGCGCAGATAAGAAATCCGCAATAAAGCACTATGTAAAGCTGTAATCAAATACCCTGTCACAGAATCAATATTAACTGTACCTGTACCAACAAGTACCAGCAAAACAGTATAACAGCTATCAGATGTAGCTAAATGCAATGCAATGCATGGTATGACCGCTACGGCGCGTAGCCCGATCCAATTTGGGTACCCGTGCTCACTGTGGGGGTTCAGACTCCGGAGGGGCTCCTACAGCCCAAGCACAATATCACTGCGGCGTGCAGTCCGATCCAACATATATACCACTGCGGCGCGCAGCCCGATCCACTACCAGTCAGCTAATATGCAAATACAGCCTCGCAGGCTCAAAAGTAGTTTTTGAAAACTCTTTTATCATTTTTCAGTTGAAAACAGTAATATCAAGTTCCAGAGATTGGAAATAGCATGATAACAGAAATAGCTACGGACTGGTAGTAACTAACATGTCAATATGATAAGACAATGATAACGATCCTCGCGAGATCCAAATAACTGGCTCACAGCCCACAAGATACTCAACCGCCCAAGAAGGGGGTTCCTCGGCTCAAGAGTGGCCAATATCACAATATATAGTATGCAACCATCCGAGAAGGAGGTTCGACGGCTCAAGAATGGCCTAATATCATAACACAATATCAGCAAGTCGGACTAAGCCATAGTCCCCAAATCACAATCGACCCCGCACTCACATGAGAGTACGTGTCTCGCCGCTATACAGCGTCACAAAGTGGTATACCGGGGTTTCGAACCCGCTGGTCATCACCCACATCTATTACTCACCTCAATACGGCGCGACGACTACTCCGCAATGCCCTTGCCACGAGAATCAAGCTCCGCACGCGTAGAATCTGATCAAATACAGGTAGAAACACAACAAATTAGGCCAATGGAACGACACCCAATCAATACAACTCAATTTACATCAAAATTCCCAAAGTTGTCAAAACCCGACTTTCGGTACGCTTCTCAAAAAATTACAAAAGTCACGTATTCGGAACCCTCATCTCAATACGAGTCTAAGCATATCAATTTTACCAAATTCGAACTCCATTTGCCCATTCAAAACCTTGATTTTCTAAAGTTCAAGCCTAGGGTTAAATCTTCCATGAATCACCCCAAATTCCTCCATTTTCATGATATAATTGCATAATATTATCAATACTAATCATAGTTTAAGTCCATAGTTGATTACCCGATGATTTCCCTTGAGTTTCTCTTCAAAATCGTCCAAATCGCCTCCTTAAGCCGAGACCCAAATGTGTGAAATGTTTCTGAAATTTTCTAACTTCTGATACACTTAACTCACTGCGATTTTCGCTTCTGCGGACCATTTTCGCCCCTGCGAAACCGCTTCTGCGACCAAATGGTCGCTTCGCGAAGCCAGGCCTACTTGGCCATTTTTGCACCTGCGATCCCATTGACCGCTCCTGCGGGTCCGCTCCTGCGGAATCCCCTCCGCCCCTGCGGTCTTTCCCGCTTCTGCGGACAAGAGTCCGCTCCTGCGGACTCGCCTATGCGATCAACTATCCGCTTCTGCGGACTCCTCCATCACGCCTCTTTCCCGCTTCTGCGATCACCCTCTCGCACCAGCGAAGCCGCCCCTGCGGGCCAGGCTCCGCTTCAGCGGTCACCTCCGCTTCTGCGCCTTCTTGTCCGCTCCTGTGGACTCGCTCTTCCGTAGGAGCGAAAACAACATAACAGAATCACAAACCTGCAATTTTCCACATTTTCTCCCGTTTAGCCATCCGAAAACACCTCGAGGCCCCCGGGACCTCATCCAAACACACCAATACATCCTAATACCTTATTCGAACTTGCTCCAATCCTCAAAACACGTCTAACAATATCAAAACCCATAATTCACATCGAATTCATGCCTAAATTCCTTAATACATTCCGAATTACACAATCAATCAAAAACCCGACCAAATGACGTCCGAACGACCTGAAATTTTGCGGACATATCCAAAATCACATAACGAAGCTACGGGAATTGTCGGAATTCCATTCCGACCCCCGGATCAAAATCTCACCTACCGATCGGATTTCGCCAAAATTCAACCTTAGCCAATTCAAGCCTATTTCTACACCGGGCCTCCAAATTCAATTCCGATCGCTCCCCTAAGTCACAAATCACCTCCCGGAACTAACCGAATCATCAGAATCCGATTCCGAGCCCTCTAACCAAATAGTCAACTCCGGGTTGACTTTTCTTATTCAAGTTTCCTTCAAAAAGGCTATATGCCTCATTTTCCAATTTAATTCACCCCTAACTCACCAGATAGACTCTAACACTGATATAAAAGCATAAAATATGTAATTACAACATAATGGGGTGATAATTCCCATGACGACGGGCCGGGTCGTCACAAATATGCAACCAACTCTACTGAATTTTTATAACATATGAATACCCTCTAGATAGAGCACCCAACGGGATCACTTCCCTCGAAGCCTGCACATATACGAGGCGTAAATCATGAATCTTTCCTCTAGTTTGAACATGAGTTAGTAAGGCTAACCATAACATGCATTCAACAATCTATATACTCAAATTACCACTCATGGTCCTCTTCCATAGCTGCAATAACTCATTAATACGCTAATACCCAGAATTCATGCAGGTAGTTAACCATGCGACCCAATCGCAAGCGGTGGGACTCTCCCACTTAGCTCAAAGCCACTATTACACATCTCTCGAACACATTAGAACCATTCTCTCAAGTCATTTACTCTTATTCAACTGCAATTCACTTGATCCAACGAACATAACCACCTGTGCTCTATTATCACTCTGACGCCATAGGGTATGACCTCATCCCAATACAACCAAACATCTTCCTGCTCCATGCATCGAGCATTCTTTACCAACGACAGCTTAAGACATGCTGTGGTTCTCACACATCTATGAAGCACCATGTAGCCTTTGTCGAAGTTTTTCCCACTGATAATGAAATGTAGAATTATTATGGACATAGGAACATCGAAAGTCCCAACGTCATACCATACAAAACTCAAATCTTACTCATCAGCAAGTTTCAAAGAACTCTTGAATAGCACTTAAATACATCACAGGCCAAATCTGATATGACACATGACCCATAATTTGATCGTTGAAAGTGAAATCCTTTCACTTGGCATGAAGCCATAAGATACATCTTGCTAATCCATGATACTAGCCTTTAACATTCGTACGTCTTCATCATAAGACAAGGCCAAGACATTCGTTTGGTACATGTCTTTCTTAAGACAGTTAAACTCATTTCCCCCCAGTATATCTGCTGGCTGAATCCTTTGCTAAATAGATATCTCATATGAACCATATAGTCTTTATTACCACCAACTATCTTTAGATCTACATCCACCTTGTGACTCTACCATTACTGTGACGATTAGGCAGTTAAGTAAACCTTCTCAAGACCGTACTTATCAACCGAATGTCAGAACCTAGTGCACCCCCATGTGCACAATTGAAGATCTCTCAATTCTCTTGCATTATCGATATGGATGACACGCGGTAACAATGGTTGAGTAAATTCTTGACTCCCTTGAGATCTCTCTGCAGCGTCACGAACCGTCGGCGCATACTTGATACCGAGTGCGCAATTTCAATACACGAGTGGATGCAAAAGAACATATGACATAGGCTCCAACTGAATAAATGGCGCACGATAAGGAATTCAAAGAATTGAAGAGTTTCCTAAACAGTTACATAGCCCCTCGTAGATAAATACAGACGTCTCCGTATCGATCGGCGAGAATCTAAGTAACCGGTCTGTGTCCCGTGACTCCTATGAACCTAGAGCTCTGATACCAACTTGTCACGACCCTAGATCACCAATTGTGAACCTGTCATGACGGCACCCAACCTTCGCGACTAGGTAAGCCTAACACGATGCGGAATGTACAATTTCATGAAATAAAAGATAAGGTAACAACAGAATAATGTAAATGAAATGTAATAGGTGCCGCTCGGCACATACACTTCGCCAAAACACACTAAGCAACATATTACTAAGACTCGGAAACTCACGGGCAACACAGACTAAGAAAGAGTACAACTGTGGCTTTATACATCAGGAAATGTCTATACAACGAGAGTATAACTGCTATCACTAATGAGAATAGAAGGGGACTCTCCAGATCCGCGGACGTAGCGGATCATACCTCGAGTCTCCTGAAGTGCTGCTAGATCACCTGAAATGTGCCTGATCTGATGTACCTGGATCTGCACAACAAAAGTGTGCAGAAGAGTAGCATGAGTACACCACGGCGGTACTCAGTAAGTGCCAAGCCTAACCTCGGTTGGGTAGTAACGAGGAAGGTCAGGGCCCTACTGAGGTAAAATATAATAACCAATATGATAATGAGAAGACAATATGTGTATAATCACAGCAAATATCCGGCAAGAAAAATAAGTAAAATAGTAACAACGGACAAACACTATCAAAGAATAGAGGTACAAACCACAATCGGATATTTATCGTCGGGGATCTCCTGGTATCCCGAGGATCTCTTGGTATCCTCAATAAATATATTTTAAGGATCTCTTAGTATCCATAACAATAAATTCTGGGATCTCCTTAAATTCTGTGATCTCCTGGTATCCTCAATAAATATTCTGGGATCTCCTAGTATCCACAATAATAATTGTTGGGATCTCTTGGTATCCAGAGGATCTCCTAGTATCCTCAATAAATATTCTGGGATCTCTTAGTATCCAGAGGATCTCCTAGTATCCTCAATAAATATATTCTTTTCTGTGCTAGGGATCTCTTAGTATCCCGCACCCTCATTCTTATTGTATAATATGTATAGGGGAAATTTCCGGGAAACCGTCTCGTAGTCCCAATTTAAATCAACCAACAACAACTCAAGATATTAATTAGCTACCGACTCATAATAAATAATAGTATATTCTGGCCTAATGTGTCTCATAGAATGCAACAAGGTAATTTAAGCAAATAGACAAATAAATCCACTAAACATGCTTCTTTAAACTAGCACAAGCTATAATAGCAGTTAGGAATAAGTAAATATGAAAGAGAACTCAACTCAAGTAACTTTTATCTTTAAGTAAAAATTCGGGTTTTCAATAATTAGCTCAAGTACGCGCTCGTCACCTCACGCACAAGGCATTCAATTACCAAATTCATATCTTAAGGGACAAAGTCCCCCACACAAGGTTAGACAAGCCACTTACCTCGATCAAGTGCATGTCAACTTGAAAACACGCTCTTGCCACGAGTATCCGACTCCAAATGGCTCAAATCTATTCAATTAAATTGCATTTGTAAATAATAATTCAAGTAATTTATTCTACAATTAAATTCTAAGCTAATACGGGAAATTATGTAAAATGACCAAAATACCCCTCGGGCCCCACGTCTCGGAACCGGGTAAATTTTATATTTCCAGAAACCTCGCACTCTCACGAGTCTAACCATACCAAATTTATTAAATTCCCATATCATTTCGACCTTCAAATCAACGATTCTATCTAAGAGGGTTTTCTACCCTTTTCCAACAAAATCCTTAGATTAAACACCAAAACTTGTAATAGATTCAAGTTATACAACCAAAATTGAGTCAAGAACACTTACCCCGTTGTTCTTTCCAAAAATCCCTCAAAAAATCGCCTTATCCGAGCTCCAATTCGTCAAAAATGGAAAATGGAGAAATTCCCATTTTCACAACTTAACATTCTGTCCGTCACTATTCACATCACTGTTCACATGCATTGTTCACGTCACTGTTCACATGCACTGTTTACGTGACTGTTCATGTATACTGTACAAAGATACTGTACACGCAAGTGAGATCACTGTTCATACGTACGAAAAATGTAGAAATTGCCCAGAAAATTGCAGCAGCTTTTGTTTCACTAAAATGGCTCTAACTCCGTCATACGAACTCGGAATTAGGTAATTCTTGTTCCTATGAGTCACAAATAATAATACGAACACAATCCTTTAATCAAAACTGAATTCGGAGCTCATTTTCTCTGCTCGATACTCAATTTACTCATTAAACAATTAACTCGCATTTCGCGTCAAAAACCCAATCGCGACTTGATGAAATTAAACCAAAATTTCCAGATCAGTCCTATAATTCATTATCAAAATTCCGGAACTCTCAGAATCAAATTTGGATCTCTAGAACTAAAAATGAACCTTTAGATCATTACATTTATGCTCAAATGAACAAAAATCTTCAAAAATGACCCGTTGGGCATCCGAAACACACCCGAGGCCCCCGAGACCCCGACCAATAGCACCAACCAGTCCCAAAATACATTACGGACTCGCTCGAGGCCTCAAATCACATCAAACAACGCAAAAATTATGAATTAACCTCCAATCCAAGCTTGATGAACTTTGAAGTTTCCAACTTCTATTTCCGATGCCGGAACCTATCAAATCAAGTCCGATTGACTTCAAATTTTGCACACAAGTCCAAAATGACATAACAGAGCTACAAAAATTTTTGGAATTCCATTCCGACCGCCGGATCAAAATTTCACCTATCAACCGGAATTGGCCAAAATACTAACTTTGCCGATTCAAGCTTAATTCTACACCGATCATCACAAAAATAGTTTTGAAAACCATTTTATCATTTTAGTGCCTCCAAATTTTCAAGGCATGAACAATGGCGGCTAGCTCCAAATCATGAACAGGATAGTTCTTCTCATGTGGCTTCAACTAACCGGTCATGCTATTTCCAATCTCTGGAACTTGATATTACTGTTTTCAACTAAAACATGATAAAAGGGTTTTCAAAACTACTTAGTAGAGTCTTGTGGATCAGTATGGGGACGCCTGTACTTATCCTCGGGAGGCTGCGAACCTTTAGGAAACACTTCACTTTTCTTGAACTCTATCGTGCGATCTTGTTATCCTGAAAACTGAACTTCTATATTCTATTCTCTCGTAGATGGCGAGAACGCGAGCATTAGGATGAGGTGGACGACCTCCATTGCCACCTGTTAGAGGCCATGGGCGCGGTCGTGCTAGAGGTAAAGGTAGGGCAGCTGAGGCAGTGCCAGCTGACCCGCCCGTTGTGCCAGTTCAGGAGCAGCCCCCAGTGGTTGATACTCCAGCAGCCCCAGTTCAGGGCCAGACTGTATTTATTGCTATTCCTGGTCTTCAGAAGACTCTTGCGCAGATATTATCGGTGTGTTCCGGTTTGGCTCAGGTAGTTTCAGCTACCGCCACTGCAGTGACATCTGAGACAGGGGGCGATCAGCAGACCCCTACAGCTCGCACACCTGAGCAGGTTGTTCAGGGACTTCAGACGCCAGAGGCGATCCCCGCTCAGGTGGTTGCACCGGTTATCCCTCCAACTGCACCAGCACCAGCTCCAGAGCATATGGTTCAAGCTATGCCCGACGACGAGCAGCGTCGTCTTGAGAGATTTGGTAGACTTCAGCCACCCCATTTCAGTGGCGTTGAGGGCGAGGATGCCAGGGGTTTCTTGGATAAGTGTCAGAGGATACTGCGTACGGCTGGTATTCTTGAGTCCAGCGGAGTTTCATTTACTACCTTCCAGTTCACTGGTCCCACATTTGATAGGTGGGAGGAGTTTGAGAGGCGTAGGCCTGCAGGAGCGGCACCTTTCACATGGCAGCAGTTCTCTACTCTCTTTCTAGAGAAGTATGTACCTTAATCTCGTCGCGAGGAGCTACGTCGCCAGTTTGAGTGGTTGGTTCAGGGTGACATATCTGTGATCCAGTATGAGCTTAGATTTACACAGTTGGCGAGGCACACCACATGGATGATCCCTACTGATAGGGAGAGGATCAGGAGGTTCATTGATGGCCTCAACTACTCTATTCGCATTTCTTATGACCAGAGAGAGAGTTTTGTCATCATCTTTTGAGCACGTTGTAGACATGGCACGCTCCATTGAAGCGGATCGTCGCTGAGAGAGGGAGTAGCGGGAGGCCAAGAGGCCTCGTGGTTCTGGTAGTTTCAGTGGTGCTCCGTCCAGAGGGCATTTCCAGCAGAGCAGAGGTCGCTCATCTAGACCTTCTCATTCAGGCCGCCCTGAGCAGAGCGGAGGTTCTTATGGTCGTGGTCGACAAGGATTTCAGCAGGGTCAGTCTTCACTTAGTGCCCTCCCAGCCCAGAGTGCAGCACCTACTTCTTCAGCCCAGGGTTCTTCTGCGGCAAGGGGTTCCCTTCAGTCCCCTTCTCCAGTACCAAGTGCTTGTTCTGAGTGTAGTGAGTTTGGCCACATGAGGAGGCAGTGCCCTCGACTCCGTAGGGACAAGGCTCAGCAGAGGGATCAGCCCTCCTCTTTAGCACCATCTCAGGCTAGTAGAGGTGGAGGTTAGTCTTCTCGTGGTCGCCCCAGAGTCGAGGAGAGATCCAGTGGAGGCCAAGCACGATTCTATGCACTCCTCGACGGGCGTGATGCAGTTGCTTCCGATACAGTGATTACAGGTATCATTTCTGTCTGTCACGGAGATGCCTTTGTTCGATTTGATCAAGGGTCCACATATTCATACATGTCCTCTTATTTTGCACATCATTTGGTTGCGACTCGTGGTAGTCTTAATTTACCTGTTCATGTATCCACCCCCGTGGGTGATACGATTATTGTGGATCATGTCTATAGATCCTGTGTTATTTCTATTGGGGGTCTGGAGACCCAGGCAGATCTATTATTGTTGGGGATGGTGGACTTTGATGTCATATTGGGTATGGACTAGTTGTCTCCGTACCATGCTATATTGGACTGTCATGCTAAGACAGTTACGTTGGCCATTCCTGGTATTTCTCAGATCGAGTGGCGGGGTTCGACCGATTTTGTCCCTAGCCGTGTCATTTCGTTCTTAAAAGCTCAGAAAATGGTTGAAAAAGGGTGTTTGTCGTACTTAGCCTTTGTGAGAGATGTGGGAGCTGAGTCTCCTAGCATTGATTCGGTACCTGCGGTGAGGGATTTTCCGGATGTATTCCCCTCAGACCTGCCGGGCATGCCGTCGGATAGGGATATTGATTTTGGCATTGACTTGGTGCTGGGCACTCAGCCCATATCCATTCCTCCTTATCGTATGGCACCGGCTGAGTTGAAAGAACTTAAAGAGCAGCTTTAGGAGCTTCTGGATAAGGGTTTCATCCGCCCTAGTGTGTCCCCGTGGGGTGCGCCGGTGTTGTTTGTTAAAAAGAAAGATGGTTCCATGCGGATGTGTATTGATTATAGGCAATTGAACAAAGTGACAGTGAAGAACAAGTACCCTCTACCGCGCAAAGATGATTTGTTTGATCAGTTACAAGGTGCGAGGGTATTTTCTAAGATTGACCTTCATTCAGGCTATCATCAGCTGAAGATCAGGGACTTGGATATTATGAAGACTGCATTCAGGACCCGATATGGTCACTATGAGTTTATTGTGATGTCTTTTGGGCTGACCAACGCCCCAGCAACATTTATGCATCTGATGAACAGTGTGTTCGAGCCCTATTTGGATTCATTTGTGATTGTGTTCATTGATGACATTCTAGTCTACTCCCGTAGTCAGGAGGAGCATGCTCAACATTTGAGTATTGTGTTGCAGAGATTAAGGGAGGAGAAGCTATATGCTAAATTCTCCAAGTGCGAGTTTTGGCTCGAATCTGTAGCATTTTTGGGACATATGTTGTCTCGTAATGTTATTCAAGTTGATCCGAAGAAGATAGAGGCGGTGCGAGTTGGCCTAGACCGTCTTCAGCTACAGAGATCAGGAGCTTTCTTGGTTTGGCGGGATATTATCGCCTGTTTGTTCAGGGATTTTCATCCATTGCTTCTTCATTGACTAAATTGACCCAGAAGGGTGTATCATTCGTGTGGTCGGATGAGTGCGAAGAGAGCTTTCGGAAGCTCAAGACAGCTTTGACCACAGCTCCAGTGTTAGTATTTCCATCAGCTTCAGGGTTCATATACTGTTTATTGTGATGCCTCGAGAGTGGGGATAGGTTGTGTGTTGATGCGGGAAGGTAAGGTGATTGCTTATGCTTCTCGGCAGTTAAAGCCACATGAGAAGAACTATCATGTTCATCATTTGGAGCTAGCTGCCATTATTCATGCCTTGAAAATTTGGAGGCACTATTTTTACGGCGTGTCTTGTGAGGTGTATACCGACCATCGTAGTCTCCAGCACTTGTTAAAATAGAAAGATCTTAATTTGAGACAGCGGAGATGGCTTGAGTTGCTTAAGGATTATGACATCACTATTTTATATTATTTGGAGAAGGCCAATGTGGTGGCCGATGCTTTGAGCCGGAAGGCGGTCAGTATGGGGAGCTTGACATATATTCCAGCTGGGGAGAGGCCATTTGCTTATGATGTTCAGGTGCTAGCCAATCGGCTAGTGAGGTTAGATATTTCGGAGCCCAGCCGGGTATTGGCTTGTGTTGTATCTCGATCATCTCTCTATGATCGTATTCGTGAGCGCCAGTATGATGATCCACATTTGGCTGTCCTTAGGGACAGAGTTCAGCATGATGATGCTAGGGATGTCACCATTGATAGTGACGGCGTATTGAGGATGCAGGGCCGAATATGTGTGCCCAATGTTGATGTCCTTCGTGAGTTGATTCTAGAGGAGGCCCATAGCTCGCGGTATACTATCCATCCTGGAGCCGCGAAGATGTATCAAGACTTGAAACATCACTATTGGTGGAGGAAGATGAAGATGGACATTGTCAGACATGTAGCACGGTGCCTCAACTGTCAGCAGGTTAAGTACGAGCATCAGAGGCCCGGTGGTGTATTTCAGCGCATTGTTATTCCTGAGTGGAAATGGGAGAGGAGCACTATGGACTTTGTTAATGGACTACCTCGGACAGCGAGGAAGTTTGATTCTGTTTGGGTGATTGTGGATAGGCTGACCAAGTCAGCTCACTTTATTCCAGTTAGTACTACCTACTCATCGGAGCGGTTGGCAGCGATCTTTATTCGAGAGATTGTTCGGTTGCATGGAGTCCCAGTGTCTATCATATCCGACTGGGGTACTCAGTTCATTTCTCACTTTTGGAGAGCATTTCGGCGAGAGATGGGTACGCGGGTTGAGTTGAGTACAGCATTTCACCCCCAGACCGACGGACAGTCTGAGCGCACTATTCAGATCCTGGAGGATATGTTGCGAGCATGTGTGATTGACTTTGGTGGTTCGTGGGATGAATTCTTACCACTTGCTGAGTTTGCCTACAACAACAGCTACCAGTCGAGTATTCAGATGGCCCCGTACGAGGCATTGTATGGCGGACGGTGTAGATCTCCCGTGGGATGGTTTGAGCCTGGTGAGGTTAGATTGATAGGGACTGAGTTAGTCCAGGATGCTCTGGATAGAGCGAAGTTGACCCAGGAGAGGCTTCGTACAGCACAGTCTCGCCAAAAGAGTTATGCAGACCGCAGAGTTCGAGAGTTGTCTTTCATGGTTGGTGATAGAGTCTTGTTGAAGGTTTCACCCATAAAGGGTATCATGAGGTTCGGGAAGAAGGGGAAGTTGAGTCCCAGGTACATTGTCCCTTTTGAGATACTCAGGAGGGTTGGAGAGGTGGCATACGAGTTGGCCTTGCCGCCCAGCTTTTCCAGCATTCATCCAGTATTCCATGTGTCTATGCTCCGGAAGTACATCGGGGATCCGTCTCATGTATTAGACTTCAGTACTATTCAGCTTGATATCAGTGTTAGAGTTTATCGGGTGAATTAGGAGTGAATTCGATTGAAAATGAGGCATATAGCCTTTTGAAGGGAACTTGAATATAGAAAGTCAACTTGGAGTTGCCTATTTATTTATAGGGCTCAAAATCGGATTCTGATGATTCGGGTAGTTCCGGGAGGTGATTTGTGACTTGAGGGAGCAATCGGAATTGAATTTGGAGGTCCGGTGTAGAAATAGGCTTGAATTGGCTAAGTTTGAATTTTGGCGAAATCTGAATGGTAGGTGAGATTTTGATCCGGGGGTCAAAATGGAATTCCGACAATTCCTGTAGCTTTGTTATGTGATTTTGGATATGTCCGCAAATTTTCAGGTCATTCGGACGTCGTTTGGTCGGGTTTTTGATCGAATGTTAGTTTCGGAAGTTTTGAAGAAACTTAGGCTTGAATCCGTGTGTAATTGGTGATTTTGATGTTTAGGATGATGTTTTTATGCTTGGAACAAGTTCGTATCGTGTTTTGGAGTATGTTGGTGGTTTTCGTTGGGGTCCCGGGGGCCTCGGGGTGAATCCGAACCATCATCCGGCATTTAGAAGCAATGAAAAGTCTGTTGTAAATTGTAGATAACTGGGCATAAGTTAAGCCTTCGCGTTCGCGAGGGCGAGGCCCGCGTTCGCGTAGGCTGAGGAAATTGAGCATCGCGTTCTCGTTGCTGGGAGACGCGTTCACGTAAGAGGAAGAAGAGAAGCCACGCGTTCGCATGGACAGAGACGCGTTCGCGTAGAGTAAAAATCCGGAGATTGGGGAGTTGGCCTTCGCGGACGCGTGACTTCACGTCGCGTTCGCGATGAAGGAAGTGATCAAGTCATCGTGTTCGCGTGAGGGGCATCGCGAACGCGATGAAGGAATTGGACTGGTAGTGAAATTAAAACCAGAACACAACCAGTCGCGGGTTTCACACCCCAAAATACCATTTTTGAGTTCTAAGAGAAGGTATTGACGGGAGATTGCTGGGAAATCATCGGGGTTTCGTCGGAGGTAAGTTTTGTGTCTTAATTACATCATTTTAACATGAAATCCCTGGTTAATATTTTGTAAATGGAAGATTAAAGGTGGGTTTGAGCCCTGGGCCTAAAATTGAAGAAAAACACTGATTTGAGTGGGCAAATGGAGTCCAATTTTGGTAAATTTTATATGCCTAGACTCGTATTGAGATGAGGATTCCGAATATATGTCTTTTGTAATTTTTTGAGAAGCGTACCGAAAGTCAGGTTTTGGCAACTTTGTGAATTTCTGTGTAAATTGAGTTGTTTTGACTGGGTATCATTCCATTGGTCTAATTTGATATGTATTTACTGTATTTGATTAGATTCTATGCGTGTGGAGCTTGATTCTCGTGGAAAAGGCATCGTAGAGTAGTCGTCACGCTGTATTGAGGTGAGTAATAGATGTGGGTGATGACTAGCGGGTTCGAAACCCCGGTATACCACTTTGTGACGCTGTATAGCGGCGAGAAACGTACTCTCTTGTGAGTGCGGGGTCGATTGTGATTGGGGACTATGGCTTAGTCCGACTTGTTGGCACCGTGTTATGATATTGGCTATTCTTGAGCCGTCGAACCTCCTTCTCGGATGGTTGCATACTATATTGTGATATTGGCTACTCTTGAGCCGTCGAACCTCCTTCTTGGACGGTTGAGTATACTTGTGGGCTGTGAGCCAATATTGGATCCCGCGAGGATCATTATCATTGTCTTGTGATATTGAAATGCTAGTTTACTACCAGTCCATAGCTATTTCTGTTATCATACTATTTCCAATCTCTGGAACTTGATATTATTGTTTTCCAACTGAAAAATGATAAAAGGGTTTTCAAAACTACTTTTGAGCCTGCGAGGCTGTATTTGCATATTAGCTGACTGGTAGTGGATCAGGCTGCGCGCCGCAGTGGTATATATGTTGGATCGGTCTGCACGCCGCAGTAATATTGTGCTTGGTCTGTAGGAGCCCCTCCGGAGTATGAACCCCCACAGTGAGCACGGGTACCCAAATTGGATCGGGTTACGCGTCGTAGCGGTCATTTCACGCATTGAATTGTATTTAGCTACACCTGCTAGCTGTTGTACTTGTTGTTAATATTGTTGGCTCTCTACTGTTGGTATTGAACGGTTACAGGGTATTGGTAGAGCTTTACATTGTGATTTACTGTAGATTTCTTATCTACGCCGTCTTACCCTTGTTTATTACCACTGAGTCTGGAAGTACTCATTTTACTCCCTGCACCTTGTGTGCAGATCCAGGTACCTCACAGTAGACCTGATCCGGTAGCCCCTCAAAGGCATTGTACGGGATAGTCGTGGTAGTTGCAGCGTCCGCAGGACCTGACTCCCCTTCTAGTTGTCATTTCATTTTATGTTGTCTTTTCTTTCAGCATTGAGTTGGTTGTAAACCTTATTACACTTATGTTCTTTAGAGGCTCTTGACTCTTGACCCTTCGGTCTACGGGAGTTGGTATGTGTTGGGACTTGGTTCCCCATTTTCGATTTATATATCAATATAACTACGGCTGAGTGTATGTATCCAGCATGATATACTACGGCTGAGTGTATGTATCCAACATGATATACTACGGCTGAGTGTAAGTTTCCAACATGATATAAGGGTCACCTAGCCCTATAGGTCCCCTAATGCTCTACAGATCGGCACAAGGCCCCAAACATGGCTTTTAGCCCAATTACACAGTTATAATCTCAATATCAGTCATAATACACAGTATTATATTAGCCGGGAAGGACCAAGTCCAAGTCCCCCATCATAATGTCACCACGCCCGTCACAACACGCGTGTCTCATCCTAACATAGCACTGTGAAGTGCTAGTACAGGGTTACAAACCCTCAGTACATTGTTTACTACCACCACTCACCTTGAACCGGTAGAAGCCTCAGTCCGCCTTGCGCTTGCCTCGCAAATCCATCTCCTCGGATGCCAAATCAACTCAAAATCATAGAGAGTACATCAATATATGCTAATAACACACAACCCATTCGAAATAACTCAAATTACACTGAAACCCACGAAGTTTCCACAACCCGACTTTTGGTACGATTCTCGAAAAATTACGAAATTTACATATTCGGAATCCTCATCTCAACACCAGTCTATGCATATAAAGTTTTCCAAAATCGGACTCCGTTTGCCCATTCGAATCGACATTTTACCAAAGCCTTGGCTTAGGCTAAATTCCCCCATAATTTCATCCAATTTCAGTAAAATAGAGGAGGATTTCAAGATAAAAACACGTAAATGAACCATAAAACTCACCTCCGATGATAACCCGATGAACTCCCAGCAATTTCCCGTCCAAATCGCCCAATTCGCCTTTAAAAACCGAGCCCTAATGTTTTATGACTTATGAAATTTTACCCCTTCTGTTATTGTTATCACAGGCGCGATTTCCGCTTCTGCGGCTCTGGACTCGCACCTGCGAGACTGCATAAGCGGACTGGGCTCCGCTTCTGCGAAGCTCCCCGGCCTGGCCTCATCCGCTCCTGCGATCATGGGCTCGCTTCTGCGAGCCCGCCCCTGTGCATCCTTGGCCGCTTCTGCGGAAGTTCCCAGCTTAGCCAAATCTCGCTCCTGCGAGAATATTTCCGCCCCTACGCTTCCGCTTCTGCGGTCCCCCACCCGCAAAAGCAAAAATACTAGAAGCCAAAAATCCAGACCTGCAAAATCCCTAAAATTCCTCCGTTTAACCTCCTGAAACCACCCCGGGTCCCCCGGGACCCCAACGAAAACCACAAACATACTCCACAACACTATACGAACTTGCTCCGATGATAAAAACACATCCTTTAATACGGAAAAACATCGAATTCAAGCAATTCAAGCCTAAGTTTTCATTCAAACTTTCACAACCGACATTCGATCAAAAACCCGACCAAACGATCTCCGAATGACCTGAAATTTTGCAGACACATCCAACATCACCTAACGGAGTTACTGCAACTGTCAGAATTCCATTCCGACTCCCGGATCAAAATCTCACCTACCAATCGGATATCGCCAAAATTCAACTTTAGCCAATTCAAGCCTAAAACTACACCGGACCTCCAAATTCACTTCCTATCGCTCTCCCAGCTCGTAAATGACCTCCCGGAGCTGACCGAATCATCAGAATTCGATTCCGAGCTCTCTACCTCACAAGTCAACATCCAGCTGACTATTCTCAACTATTCCTTCTTCTAAGAGACTATTTATCTCAATTTCAACCAAACTCAACCCGGATTGACTCAAACTTACCCAACATGCATATTGCAACATTAACAAGCATATAACGAGGGTAACGGGGTGATAACTCACATGATGATAGGCCGGGTCATCACATTCTCCCCAACTTAAGCAAACGCTCGTCCTCGAGCAGACCAAGAGATTTACTGGAAGTAACCCAATAGCTGAATGACCTTCCCAAGCATATATTCGGGGCGATCCCATGTCACCCTACCTCATATAAGTTCGGTATACACTATAGCTGGAAATCTCACAGCCCATCCGCACCATAGACCATATTGCACTTTTCGAAATCACATACCAAATCCGAATCTCATGCCTATACTCAGAATACACACGATCCATCTTTAATAGCCCATATTTGCCACCCCGGGTGAGATCACATGATGTATCAAACAACCGAATCACTCGAGACGATGGTCTCTAATCACAACAATGGCCACCATGACCAAATACTAGCAGAAAAACCTCCCTCATTAGATAGAGTCTTATTCCAGCACCTTCATATCCTGCCCACGGCAGCTGAAGCACGCGATATACCGAACCCATCTCTCGGGTCAACCATTCATTAATCCATATCCCTTTTTAACTGATACCATAATAGATTTCGGAGACCAACCTCGATATTACCTTTCTAACGAACTGAGATCAAATATGCTCGTACTCATTAATGACTCCAGCGATCATTTCAATTATAACACACCATACTAGTGATATGACACCTCAACACTGGCCTAAGCCGCGATGAGCACAACACAGGCTCCAATAAGAACGATCTGAACACACTCGAATCATGACAACAAACTCACACAAAGAGCTATAATTCAAATTCCTCAATACCATCACAACACATAACTGAGATCTCGTCTCACATCATAGAATTAGAGTACCCGAATCCTCATCGAAAGGTCACAACATCACGTGGCCTTGCCACAGCTCAGGATTCTATCTAAACACTATTACTCCCGAAGCACCTCAAGTCACCATGCTCATAGCGGTCAGCCACGCACATATTTAGGTCTGAACTCAAGCAATCAATCACACCCGCGATGATACAATTAATATACGCTATAAATTCCCTGAATGGACACAACCGATGTGCTATTCCCCGAGCGATACCCAATACGGACTATTCCTAAGAAGCTAGGAAGTATTGTATACAAGGTAGCATATAGGAAGCTATATTTCCACATCACACTATTGCGGCGCGTAACCCATTCCAATAACATACCTGTGGCGGCGTGCCACCCGATACTGATACCATACATGTGGCGGCGTGCCACCCGATCCAGATACTACACCTGTGGCGGCGTGCCACTCGATCCACGCACAATCTAGAAAAAGGGAATGCACATCGAGTCAAGTTGCTCGCTGCAACAAACATATGTATAGCCTCAAGCTCGGCCACACGAAATGCATCCGAAAAAGTTCCTCAATACCGGAACTAAATCAATGGTAGATACCTCTACACTGACATTCGCCACGAAGGCCCAACTGACAAAGCAATACCTACCAGCCGTCCGCTGGCCCTATGGTACATCTACCCTGCTGGAGCATGATCTGATGCTCTCTGCCACGCAGTTGTGACATTTCTCCGATATAGTCCATATCACATTAGTCTAGACAACCTGACTTATGACAACCAGTCTGCAATCTTATATTATTATTCAAATTCGTCATATCAAGTAACTAGGGAGCCACTAGGGCTTCCAATTTTCAATATTCGCTAAACGGTGTCGATACACACGACATACCACCACTGCGTAGGCGGATTAAGAGAACTTCTAGTCTCCAACACATATATAACACATGAGTCACTATGCCTGATTCCACTCTCCACCGTACGAATACATAACACACATCAAGCATCCATTTATACCACGTACGCCATTCAGAAATTTCCCTATGCCATCAACAACTCAATCATCACTGTCAATCCAACAGGAGGATACCACAATGCCACTAAATATTATCAATTTACATTACCTGGCCCTTTTGACCATATCCTCTGCCAAATCACTGGAATAGCAGTACCATTTTTCTTAATCACCAAAAAGATTGATCCTCAGATTATCTGCAGCTGCCCACGCTGCTTGGGGATTTTAATGACTTCCCATATAATATGAACTGATCTCAAAACCTTGAACATTCCGTTATCATCTTTCCATAGCACATCGCATATACCCTACTGCACCAAGATACATGGAGAATTTCTATCTCTCTCCTACGCCGCGAACATCGGCGCACTCAACTAGTTAAGGACCTTCATGATCCCATATAGGAGAAAAGTCATTACACATTCCATGCTTCGCATACCGATAGAAATATACTCATTTTCAAACCATGATAAAACACATCACAACTCTTTCTTCCAATTCATTGCATAAGCTTAACTTCCAGGACTGAGTCCTTTTACCCACATCGAGCTACGCAACTGCCAGCACATCAAGAGCTTTGTTGCACCATAACTGCAAGACTCATTACTTCGAACACACACCAGGAGTTACTCATGCCCTTTTCATATTGTTCCAATTTACTAACAAGTTGTTCCATTTACCTAGTTTCCTTTATGATTCATCTTTAATTTAATATTAGCCTTTACTGTAGCACCATAATACATCAACTCATGTTACCACACGAGACTCGTACATAAGACCACACCATCTAAGACTCACAGGACGCTGAATACTCCCTCAGATGTTTCCCAGAGGTACCACAATCTACAACACTTTACCTTGAAGAACTTCCTGCAATTTTGAATTTGTTATCATTACTCTCTAATATAGATACATAGAATCTCATCATCCACATAACATAACAAAAGTCACGATTTCTTTTAACGAAACCATGGTCTTTAGCCACGTGCACAGTCTTAAGGCACTTGACTGTTGCAAGCGTAGATCTTGAACACCGCAAGGCTATTCTCGGGCGTCATTCACCCTCAACCGGTTATAATTCAACTGCCTTATTGAACAGAACCACTCGTGCCTTACTAGAACTCTGACACCGCAGAACATGATTACATCCAGATACAATTAGCTATCTTTCTTTTCTATACACCAAACATTCTTTACCAACATAAGTTCAAAACATCCTAGTATTTCTTCACATCTTCGAAGCACCATAACCTTTATCAAAATTTCCTAACATACCCAGAGACAGGACCAACATAGCACACAACAGTGCAATTAGTTAATCAATAACAACCTCCCCAACTTGGCTCGGAGCCATACATCCAAGCACTTTCAGCCACTCATAGCATTCTTACTCAATGATGCCATAATGTTCTAGTTAGATTAAACTCAAGTCATTTACAAGCTTCGGCAGAGATTCGAATCATCACACATCTTAACTCTTTTGCAACTCTCGCATTTATACACACACCATTTAAGCCTATTCTCCAGGTGACAAAATTATTTTCTAAGCCCCAAATATTCCAGAAATTTCGACAGAGTTTCCTTTGTAATTTGGCCTATCCACCTGCCAGCGAATCACCGAAATCATCTCAACAATACATCCGCAACTCGAAAGGACATCACAATGCATATCAACAGCATAAATCTCAATACTACACGAATTATATCATCAGCATTAGTACATGAACATGCGCTGCACCTTTCCACTAAGGAACATGAACATACCCACCACGCCCACAGCTAGGGCTACGTAACAGATCACAATAAGGATTGAATACCTTGCAGCTCACCCATTATCAAACTGTCATTTTCACAATTAAGATTAATATTGATCGCATGAATTTCATAATATCGGCTCGCGAAATTAGCACCTCGGTGCTCAAGCCATAGACAAGGATCCGACCTCAAGTCCTCCAGACTGGCCCAATATGAACTCACAGAGAATATATCTCGTCCCTCGATTGGGGAATCATAAGTCATCAAGGCAAATTTATCACTAAGCACTCGAGTGCGCACATCAACGTGCAGAAGGAATTTTAAGAATCATACCTCAAGATAAATCAAGTACGCACAATAAGAATTTCAAGAATTTGAAGCTTTCCTAAAAGGTTTGCAGCCTCTCGAGGATAAGTAAAGGCGTCCCCATACCGATCCACGAGACTCGACCAACCGGCTCATGACTCGCGAGACCTGTTAACCTAGGCTCTGATACCAACTTGTCACGACCCAAACCTCGGTCGTGATGGCGCCCAACACAATGCTAGGCAAGCCCGACCATATTATCTCTTAAACTAGCCAATTATTAATTCTAATTAATCCAGTTAAGCTAAAATAGCAAGTGTTCATGTCAATATGATAAACGCAATAGTAGCAACATACAAAAATACGGTCCCAACGAAATCGTGGTGTCACGAGTCTGAGCCTCTACAAAATAAACATCCGAGTACAAACAAGCCTAAACAAGATGAAAACAACAAAATGACAAAGAAGGAGAAAACGATGTGGACGCCGACAGCTACCTCGTAGTCTCCGCAATAGTAGATAAGGATCAGCAGCTACAATAACTCAACTGCTCTCGGGCACCTGTGGATCTTCACAAAAAGTGCAGGGGAGTGGGGTGAGTATATTTCAACTCAGTGAGTAATAATAATAAATAATAACTGAAAGTAAGAACTCCTGTACTATCACTAAACAGTTCTAAGGCAAACTCCCCACAGGTAAGTCACCACTACTATGAGTACTCCGTTCTCCAGTCCACATCTATCTCAACAAGATCCCACACTGACCAAATCCTCACTCGTACCTCTACGGTAACCATCTCAATATGTGAAGATATATACATATGTCTGTAATGTATAAGTATTTAAGTATGTATAAGGATATGATTAAGTATAATGCTGCGGCGTGCAGCCCGCTCCAATACATATAACGCTGCAGCGCGCAACCCGCTCCATTTAACGTCGACGGTGCTCACTGGGGTGTATACAGACTTTGGAGGGGCTCCCTAGGCCCAAGCGCTATGATAGTGCAGTGTGCAGCCCGATCCACACATGTATTACTGCGGCGTGCAGTCCGATCCAATATATATATATACATATATAACTATACTGATGCGGCGTGCAGCCCGATCCCATAATGTACTCCAGCGCTCACTAAGAATGTGTGCAGACTCAGACTCCGAAGGGGCTCCTACAGCCCAAGCGCAATAATACTGCGGCGTGCAGTCCGATCCACATGTATATTACTGCGGTGTGTTGTCCGATCCACATATATATTACTGCGGCGTGCAGTCCGATCCACATATACATTACTGCGGCGTGCAGTCCGATCAAATACATATAGTGCTGCGGCGTGCAGCCCGATCCAATATAGGTATATATATAATAACTCATAGTGGGTCCTCGACCCTATCCAGTCAGTATAGACTTGGCCTCTCAGGCCCAATATAATATGGGGGTCCTCGACCCTATCCAATCAGTAGTCTCTGCAACAATAGATAAGGATCAGCAGCTACAACAACTCAACTGCTCTCGGGCACCTGTGGATCTGCACAAAAAGTGCAGGGGAGTGGGGTGAGTATATTTCAACTCAGTGAGTAATAATAATAAACAATAACTGAAAGTAAGAACTCCTGTACTGTCACTAAACAGTTCTAATGAAAACTCCCCACAGGTAAGTCACCACTACTATGAGTACTCCGTTCTCCAGTCCACATCTATCTCAACAAGATCCCACACTGACCAAATCCTCACTCGTACCTCTACGGTAACCATCTCAATATGTGAAGATATATACATATGTCTGTAATGTATAAGTATTTAAGTATGTATAAGGATATGATTAAGTATAATGTTGCGGCGTGCAGCCCGCTTCAATACATATAACGCTGCGGTGCGTAGCCCGCTCCATTTAACGTCGACGGCGCTCACTGGGGGTGTATACAGACTTCGGAGGGGCTCCCTAGGCCCAAGCGCTATGATACTGCGGTGTGCAGCCCGATCCACACATGTATTACTGCGGCGTGCAGTCCGATCCAACATATATATATACATGTATAACTATACTGCTGCGGCGTGCAGCCCGATCCCATAATGTACTCCAGCGCTCACTGAGAATGTGTGCAGACTCAGACTCCGAAGGGACTCCTACCGCCCAAGCGCAATAATACTGCGGCGTGCAGTCCGATCCACATGTATATTACTGCGGCATGCTGTCCGATCCATATATATATTACTGCGGCGTGCAGTCCGATCCACATATACATTACTACGGTGTGCAGTCCGATCCAATACATATAGTGCTGCGGCACGCAGCCCGATCCAATATAGGTATATATATAATAACTCATAGTGGGTCCTCGACCCTATCCAGTCAGTATAGACTTGGCCTCTCAGGCCCAATATAATATCTCATAGTGGGTCCTCGACCCTATCTCAATCAGCATAAACTTGGACTCTCAGGCCCACTCAGCTAGAACAGGGAATTCCACCCTAGGTAGTCCCTCTCAAAGTACACATCCAGTACTGGCTCACGATTTTCTATACGGCTATAACTACGGCTGAGTGTATGTATCCAGCATGATATACTACGGCTGAGTGTATGTATCCAGCATGATATACTACGGCTGAGTGTAAGTTTCCAACATGATATAAGGGTCACCTAGCCCTACAGGTCCCCTAATGCTCTACAGATCGGCACAAGGCCCCAAACATGGATTTTAGCCCAATTACACAATTATAGTCTCAATATCTGTCATAATACACAGTATTATATTAGCCGGGAAGGACCAAGTCCAAGTCCCCCATCATAATGTCACCACTCCCGTCACAAGATGCGTGTCTCGTCTCAACATAGCATTGTGAAGTGCTAGTACGGGGTTTCAAACCCTCAGTACATTGTTTACTACCACCACTCACCTCGAACCGATAGAAGCCTTAGTTCGCCTTGCGCTTGCCTCGTAAATCCATCTCCTCGGATGCCAAATCTGCTCAAAATCATAGAGAGTACATCAATATATGCTAATAACACACAACCCATTCAAAATAACTCAAATTACACTGAAACCCACGAAGGTGCCACAACCTAACTTTTGGTACGCTTCTCGAAAAATTACAAAAGTTACATATTCGGAATCCTCGTCTCAACACGAGTCTATGCATATAAAGTTTTCCAAAATCCGACTCCGTTTGCCCATTCGAATCGACCTTTTACCAAAGCCCTGGCTTAGGCTAAATTCTCCCATAATTTCATCCAATTTCAGTAATATAGAGGAGGATTTCAAGATAAAAATATGTAATTGAACCATAAAACTCACCTCTGATGATAACCCGATGAACTCCCAGCAATTTTCCGTCCAAATCGCCCAATTCGCCTCTTAAAACCGAGCCCTAATATTTTATGACTTATGAAATTTTTACCCCTTCTGTTATTTTTATCACAGGCGCGATTTCCGCTTCTGCGGCTCTGGACTCGCACATGCGAGTCCGCTTCTGCGGTCGCCCTGTCGCTTCTGCGATTCCATGCCAAGCTGCCCAGTTCCGCTTCTGCGGTCCAGGTCTCGCACCTGCGAGACCGCATAAGCGGACTGGGCTCCGCTTCTGTGAAGCTCCCCGGCCTGGCCTTATCCGCTCTTGCGATCATGGGCTCGCTTCTGCGAGCCCCCCCATGCGCTTTCTTGGCCGCTTCTGCGGAAGTTCCCAGCTTAGCCAAATCTCGCTCCTGCAAGAATATTTCCGCCCCTACGCTTCCGCTTCTGTGGTCCCCCACCCGCAGAAGCGAAAATACCAGAAGCCAAAAATCCAGACCTGTAAAATCCCTGAAATTCCTCCGTTTAACCTCCCGAAACCACCCTGGGTCCCCCGGGACCCCAATGAAAACCACAAACATACTCCACAGCACTATACGAACTTGCTCCGATGATAAAAACACATTCTTTAATACAAAAAACATCAAATTCAAGCAATTCAAGCCTAAGTTTTCATTCAAACTTTCGCAACCGACATTCGATCAAAAACCCGACCAAACGATCTCCAAATGACCTGAAATTTTGCAGACACATCCAAATTCACCTAACGGAGTTACTGCAACTGTCGGAATTCCATTCCGACTCCCGGATCAAAATCTCACCTACCGATCGGATATCGCCAAACTTCAACTTTAGCCAATTCAAGCCTAAAACTACACCGGGCCTCCAAATTCACTTCCGATCGCTCTCCCAGCTCGTAAATGACCTCCCGGAGCTGATCGAATCATCAGAATTCGATTCCGAGCTCTCTAACTCACAATTCAATATCCAGCTGACTTTTCTTAACTATTCCTTCTTCTAAGAGACTATTTGTCTCAATTTCAACCAAACTCAACCCGGATTGACTCAAACTTACCCAACATGCATATTGCAACATTAACATGCATATAATGAGGGTAACGGGGTGATAACTCACATGATGACGGGCCGGGTCATCACACCAGCAGAGTCGCCAAGCCGTTATACCCCATTTTAACACGGGTCAAACTAGAGTATAACATATTGGTAATTCTGATGATTTAATTAATTAAAGAGAGTCGCCACCTAATTATTTTAACGATGAATTAGGACACCAATTTGAGCTATATAGTGTTTAAAAATAACTTTATTTTATGGTCTAATTAACCTTTGAGGCTATGGGTAAGGGTTCTAATTAATCCTAAAGGGAAGGTTATTAAGCGCCCTATATGATCCGTAAATCACGGTTAACCTGCCAAACTTAGGTTAGTTAATAGCTAAAAGTGTGAGAACGATATAAAATACTTGATGTGAAGTGGTTAAAATCTTTTATAGCAAAAGGGTAACTTAAAAAAGTAATCTAATGTACTATGAAGACTTTTAAAAGATGATAAATTTATACAATTTGAGAATTTTGAAGTAATAAAATACATTTAGGTTTCAGAAAGTAGGCTAAAAATGTTTTTGTGACGGAATGGAAATATTATTAAGCTTATAACTTGAAAAGAAAAAAAAGAAAAAAAGAAGCATTCATATGTACTTTAGAAAAATATTCAACTACACTTAAGCATCTTGTGCTTATTCAACGCCCCAAGAAAAGATTTAATGAAAGGCTTTTAAAGTGCTATTTTTAAAGAGAACGAATTCCAAATTTTTGGATCTAAAGCCAATATCTTATGTGATTAAAATAGTAGGAAATGGATTATAAGAAATAAGGATAACTAAATACAATCATGCTAATATGAATTTTAACATATAATCTCAAAAATAAAAATGAAGTCAAATCACACAAGGGGAGTTAAATAGCTAGAATGATGATGAAAAGAAAAGAAAGACGTCATAGGCGTCCCCAAGCGTTTCGCTTGTTTTCTTGATATCCAGCGAAACAATAGGAATATGAGATATGACTCCATGCTTGGGGTATGGTGACACTGAGTCTTGCATTAAGACTACAAATTTGCTCCAAGTGCATATGCAAAAAAAAAAAGATAAAGAAACAGAATTAGAAAAGAGCCTTGCTCTCAAACAGACATAAAACTTAGAAAGAGGCGAGGCGAAACACACAGTCAACTTACAACGAATAATTTTTATGATAAAGACAATTAAACCATACTAAACGAAATAAGGTCTTGAATCTGAAGGAACCTCCTCTAGTAGAATACAAAACTTTTAGAACCTAAACTTATGCTTCTATAGTTTTAAATATGAGGACTAAGGCATCGAACAAGTTGGGTAATGAATATGGATCAATACTTCCTTATTACTACATGAAAGCAAGTATCTGACTTTTTCGATTTATCATGCACTCACAGTACCAGTTACCCAAAATCATGTACACTCATACATAACAAGAAAATGCTACAAAAGATTTGATCCTAACATAAGCCGTTGTTTCTTTATAAAATGACTTAGTGCAAAGTTAAATACATACTTAACAAAACTTCATATGTCTTTTGTTAACATCTAACTGACTACATGGATAGTAATGCAGTGCAAGTTTCTCATAATTTTTATATCATAAAGATCACTCGAACTATTCAGTCCTAACATGATAGAATTGCGTTGATAGTGTTAACAATAAATGTTAGGGCCATGCAAGGTCATTAAGCTACTTAATAATCTACCACAAACTTCAGAGAATTAGTAAAAAATAAATAAATAAATAGAAAAAACACACATGTTCCTTCATTTCATGGAGGAATAAGAAATTTATACGATCATGGTTCTAAAGTAATGGAAAAGAGGTATAACTAAGAAAAAATGGGATTACTTCAAATAATGAAATAAAGTTAAGGTATATTTTGGTAAGCTCTTAATACAAAATTTCTAGAGACTTTTTGATTTTTGGAACTCTACATGAACTTTGTGCTTTTAAACACATTATCAATATAGAATCTTCAAAAGAAGATTTTAAAGCGACACTCTATTTAAATAGTCCGACAAATTTCTACTTCATGTATAACAACTAAATTACAAGTCTTCTATAAGAAAATTCTAACACATTGATTATTTTTTAAAAAAAATATATGGGTGCTGATATTAGAATCTATTGCACATATTAAGCCATGATTTCTAACCGATGCAACAAGTACAATGAAACGTACTTGAATCAATGGACTATAAAATAATCATACATACTGCCATGATATCTAAATAAAATGAAACTAACACATTTGGAAGTAAGGATTACAACTAAATAATACTTGAATCGAAAGTGAAAAGAGGAGGTTGTTGACCTTCTTCAGGGCAGTGAACCGGGGACGTCTTGGGCCTCGAATCCACCTCTTGCGAACAAAATCACAACTAACTCGAGCGCACGAAGTCTCTATTATGGCTAGAGCTGTGTTTTTAGAGTAAAATGGTGGTTGTCACTTCTTTTTTTTTTTCACTGAAAGCATTCATGAATATTTATAGATGGGAATTGCTAGAGCTTCAGTTTGAATTTTCAAAAGAAATCAGAAGAAATCACGGGTATTTTTTTGATTCAAGGAGCCGTTAGAGACAATTGATTTTCAATGGTCAAAGTCTATGTATAGCAATAGAGATTTTGCCAACTATGCCTAATCTCTTTCTGGCATTGAAAAAAATATAGAGGAAAATGTGTAGAAAATGGAAAGACTTTTGAGGAGAGAGAGAAACTTTTTGGAAAAAGAGAAAAATTGGGAGAAAGATGCCAACTTTCTGAAAAGCAAAAATTTTATTGGGAAGAGGGGATTATTCACGTGAAGAGAGGACAAAAGTGGTGCAATATTTAAGATTTGGTCAAAATTTAGTGTTGGAATTTGAAAAGAAAACTTATTATAATTAAATAGAATTCTTGAAATCCAAAAAGAGAGATATTTTGGTAGAAGAATCTAGAAAAGAACAAAGATATGGGCTAATATTTTTGGACTAATTTAAGAATCTGTTTGGGTGGTCTTGTTTGGAGTAAGTTGGGCCGCTAGAATAAGTAGAAAAATGTTGGGTTACTAACTAGGCCACATTTCTTTTCTTATTTCCAAATTCTCCGGGCTTTAATAATCTATAATAATATTAATGTTAGAAATAAAATAAAAATAAGTAACTAACTTAGTTATTATTGCTAATCATAATTACTAATATTTAAATAAAATATTAATCGTAATATGCGGTAAGATTTATCAAATATAATTTCGTAATATTTAAAAACTATTGCAAAAAATATTTTGGCTTAGTTAGATAAAGAAATAAAAAATATTTTTCGTAAAAGTAAAAATAAAAATCATTAAAATATGATTGATAAAGACGATAGTAGTACTAGTAGTAGTAATAATGATAACAACAACAACAACAATAACAACAACAACAACAACAACGACGACAACAACAACAACAACCATAATAATAATAATAATAATAATAATAATAATAATAATAATAATAATAATAATAATAATAATAATAATAATAATAATATGTGACGACCCAAAGGGTCATCACCTGTTTTCCTCACTTGTCCCGCACTTCCGAGGCCTTGAAAACCTCATTCTATGTTGCCTCGATTTACGTGCACGATCCGGACATGTAGCCGGAAAGATTTTGTGATAGAATATATGAATTCTATGTGAAATTTGAAGAAAAATGATATTATATATGTGCTTTCTGCAAAGTTTGGTGACATTTGGATGTCGTTTGATGTATTTTGAACCTTGAGTTCCAAATTTGAAAGTTATGAAAACTAAAAAATGATAATCATGAACTTTAGGCTTGATTTGATGAAAACGATGTTATATTGGCGATGTGATCGCACGAGCAAGTTTGTAATATATTTTGATGTTGTGTACATGTTTGGTTGGGAGCCCGGGGGGCTCGGGTAAAGATTTGATAGGCCGTTGGTACAAATTCTGAAATTTTACATAGCTGGTTTTTCACCCAGCTGGTGTCTTCGCAAATGCGAAGAAATTCTCGCAATTGCGAAGGGGGCGAAAAAAGGCTGTGTTCGCAAATGCGAAGCCTTGATCGCAATTGCGAAGGGGGTCCACGTACGCGTGGGTTCGCAAATGCGAACTCAACCTCGCAAATGCGAGGCCTTCAATACTCCACCTGGGTTCGCAAATGCGAACACATTGTCGCAAATACGAAGACCTAGTGTGCCAGCCAAGTTCGCAAATGCGAACTCTTTCTCGAAATTGCGAGAGCATCAGACCCCAGACCTGTAGTGTTCGCAATTGCGAACAAATGTTCTCAATTGCGATACCCGCAGCTGTGCAATTTTATACTTAAACGAATTTTTCAGCTCATCCTTCATTCTTTCAAAAACCCACACACTACACACGAACCCTCAAGACCAAATTCACTCCAAGGCAATTGTAAGTTACTTTTTACTTAATTCTTTCAATTCCTAACAACATTAAACATATTTTTCAATAGAAATCAAAGGTTTTCATGGTAGAAATTCAAATTCTTGTTTGTGGGTAGAACCTAGGGTTTTCATGAATTGGGTAATTGGACCTCGAATTGAGGTCCGATTTTGAAACAAATCATATATTTGAACTCGTGGGGGAATGGGTAACCGGATTTTGGTCCGAACCCCGAGTTCCGACCACGTGGGCCACGGGCATTTTGGGAAATTGTGGGGTAAACTTTGAGAAAACCATTTTTAAGCATTCAAACCAAGTTATTTAGTATTTATTAATGTAATGGAATCAATTGTGATTAGATTCGAGCTAGTTGAAAGCGAAAATTCGGGGAAAAAGCTATAATTGAAGAATAATTTGGACTTCAAGGCTAGAGGTAAGTGTTTCTTCTATCCTAGCTTGAGGGAATAGGATTATGTGCTATGTGCTATGTGATCGAGTGCGGTGTATGGGTTGTGGTGACGAGCATCCATACACTGGCGTCTTGCATGACCGTGAGTCGTTGTTGATACTTGTTGTGAGATATTTTAAAGATAAATTGTTGAACCCTTGCCGGTTTGTGGAATTGTTATTGTTTTCCCTTGCCAGGACTTGTTGTGAAGTGAGATATTGTTTTCCATTGCCGGGACTTTGTTGTGATGATTATGGTGTCCCTTGCCGGGATGGTTCGTGATTATTATTTTCATTCTCTGCCCTTAACTGTGATTGTTATTTGGGTGAGGAAGAGTGATGATGCACGAAGGGTGATGTCGTGCCTTGTTTTACTGTTATTGCACGAAGGTTAATGTCGTGCCTTGTTATTGATTATGCACGAAGGATCATGTCGTGCCTTGTGATATTGATTATGCACGAAGGGTAATGTCGTGTCTTGTTATTGAACCATGCACGAAGGATCATTCCGTGCCATGAATGTGAGGATGAGAGTAAAAGCACGAAGGGTGATGCCGTGAATTTTATTTGCTATTTGGTGAGGATGAGAGTAAAAGCACGAAGGGTGATGCCATGCAACTATTTGCTACTCCTTGTTTGATATTAACTGTCTTTCCATTTTTGACTTAATAACTGTTGTTGACTGTTGAGTTTTTCTTATGATATTTCTTGTTGGTTTGTTACTTGATATCTCTTTGTTATCTTGTGATGTACATATGTATATAGAACTGCACAGGTTTATGTGGGTGTCTGGTCCTAGGCTTGTCACTACTTCGCCGGGATAGGCCAGGCACTTACCAGCACATGGGGTCGGATTGTGCTGATACTGCACTTCTGTGCATTTTTGCACAGGTCCAGGTTTTGATCAGGAGCAGCAGCACTAGAGTCTTGCGTGGGAGTTGAGAATTTCGAGACCGAGGTAGCTTGCAGGCATCCGCAGGCCCGGCGTCTCTTCCGCTTATTTATATTATTAGCTATAGTATCCTTGTTCCGAGACAGACAGATTTATGTCATTTTTCTTCATACCTTTATGTGTAGTATTCAGTAGTAGTTCGTGAGTTGGTGACTCCACGTCTTAGGTAGAGGATTTCAGTATTGTTTTACCTTGAAATTGCTTATTTCTATTTTGATAAAGTCTTCCGCATTTATTTAATTAAGGTTATGGTTCTTGTTGATAAATTTGAGTATGAAATATTAGTAAAAATAGGATAGTGTTGAATATAGTGGCTTGTCCAGCTACCGCGAGTAGGCGCCATCACGACCCCGATGTTGGGGAAAAATCCGGGTCGTGACATAATAATAACAATAATGGTAGTAGTAGTAGTAGTAGCAACTATAGTATTAGTATAATTAAATTGTAACACTAATAGCAATAACGACAAAATAGCAATACTTTTATGATAAAAATATTAGTACTACTAATAAAATAATGATAGTAGTCGCAGTAATAATAGTAACACTAACACTAATATCAAATTAATATTAATAATAATAATAATAATAGTACTTAACAGTAGTCATAATGTATTAATACTAGTACTAATTCCAATGATAGTAGTAGTAATATTAATAATACTAGTACTAGTGATATTAGCTAAATAATAATAAAAATAATTAGGTCTAGTTTGAGCTAAAATGATAAAATAACTATTCTTACATTATTAGTGATATTATAAGCTTAAAAAAATTGTTTGGAAGAAAGGAGGGTCAAAATTGGATGTCAACATCAGTTTCCTCTCCGGCACCTATTTCGACAGTAAACCTTTCTGTGGTAGGAGCCCGTTGAGTTTAATCCTACTTCTGCTGATGTCCATTTCATGAAGCTTCTCGATGAGCTTTTTGCCGGAGAGTAGTGATTTTAGATCCTGGATCGCCGGAAATAGGTAGTGGTGGAGGAATCACCGAAAAGTTCTGTTGTCTCCAGGATCTAGGATGATTTTATTATCAGGACAAAGAGTAGTTAGTGATCTGGATTCTAGAGTACTACTTTTGATGAATTAAAAGGAAGAGAAACACTCCGTTTAATGTAAAGAGTTCCACTACAAACGATATGTTGAATTTTCCCAAGAACAATCTTAGGCTTAATTCTTTAGGAAAATCAGTAGCTCTATGCGGGATGTGAAGATCGCCCTGTCCTAATACCAGCACCATCCTCATCTAAACTCGATCAACTATTTAAAATTTTAATATGCGATCGATAATCTGAGATAACAAAATAGAAACCCCAATATATACTACTAGCACTTTAATAAAAGTCAAGGAATTTGAGGAATTGTTAAATCTAATCGTTTGTTGCTCATTAATCCTCTGCTTTGTTGCCAACGCTCCAGCACTGGTTAGATCACTGGAAACCATAGAGAATCCGTCATTGTATTACAAATCCTAGTTTTGGAGAAGAAAATAAGATTAGGTCTTTTTAGGGCGAATACAGGTTGGGGCGAATACGGGTAATGCAAAAGGGTAGATGGTTAGGTTATTTCAGATATTGCCATGTATCTTTATGACTTGGTCCGTTAGATCAAGGGGTAAAAATATCAAAATTAGTAACGGCAGGGGAAATAGTGAAGAATAGTATAACAAGGGCTACCTATAACTAATTTTCGATGGTAGAGGGACACATCTAGCCCTTTTCCGCAAAGGAAATTTTACTTTTGAGAGAGAGACGAGCTAAAAAAAAGATGGCAAAGACATTAGTATACTATTGATGAATCAGCATCAATGCGCACCTACCATGATATGAAAGATTATTGACATCTCCATATGAATGAGCAGAGAATTAGAAAGCATAGTGTGATAAATTTTGCACGACCTGAAGGTTAAGACCAATCTAGGCAAGAATAATAGGATAGAAAGCAGCTGAGTATTCCAGCAATTTTTTCACTACTTCATCAACATAAAAGGCGTGCAAACTGCAAATGCACACAGCAGCACAAGTCAACACTAGTAAATGACCTTTATAAACATCTGAATGTACAAGTCATATCAGCATTTCATAAACATCTGAATGATTCTGAAAATATAAAAATAAAAGTAAGTCCAACAATGGACACTAATATAGCATTTTTATAACAAATGAAAAGAAAGAGAACAAGTTTATAAAAGGAACCTAAATTACGTTGTCAAAACCATAAATTTTTTTTGTTTAAGTTTCTCCGTTTAGGATGTGAGAAATTTCGTGAAGGATATGGAAAAATCAAACATAAGAGTAATAAGATTTTTTACAATGGGATAACTAAAAACGAAACTATTTTAAATAAGGAAATATTTTGAAAAGCTATAATAGAGCTAAAAGTATGAAAAGATTTTAAATGTGGATTAGTAGAGTCTTGGGGAGAGAGAGAACGTCCTCCTTCTCTCTAAAAATAAATCCACATTGACTCCTTCCATAACTTGCCTAGCGCAGTTATGGCTTC
The DNA here is from genome assembly GCA_032618575.1 of Nicotiana noctiflora. NCBI lineage: Eukaryota > Viridiplantae > Streptophyta > Magnoliopsida > Solanales > Solanaceae > Nicotiana > Nicotiana noctiflora. Next base: position 667,953 of record JASVEL010012647.1, on the reverse strand, counting down.
TGACCTAATCTCTTCTCAAATCCCTCCAAAACCCCTATGACACTGCCATCGAACTCAACAAAAAATATGTTAAGGACTTGGAAACTCCAAAGGTCCCCTCCAATCCCAGTAATGCTTTCCTTCAAGGACACCATTCTAAGACAAGAAGATACCATCAACATTACTACTGACCTTTCCAATTCCTTAGTGCACAACTCCGACATGAATATTGAAAATGGTCTTACATTTTCCTGTGACAAATATGACAATAAAACACTCCCAATAACAATTCCAATATCCCTAGAGGACAAACAGAGAATTTACCTCCCATGGAAATTCTCTCTAATCATAAAACTCCAAGGGGAGAAAATTCTCCATCCATTACTAAAACAAAAAATCCAAGAGCTATGGAAAATAAATAAAAACTTTCCCCTAATAGACCTTAGCAACAACTACTATACAGTTAAGTTACAAAAAGAAGAAAATATGATCCAAATACTGGAAAAAGGTCCTTATTTCATTTTTGGACACTTCCTTTCAATCCAAAGATGGCAGCCAAACTTTGTCGCCAAGGAAGCAATACAAAACTACACTGCTGTCTGGATCCGATTACCACAACTTCAAACTGAGTTCTATTATGGTCTGATCATTGAAAAAATTTGGGGAGCCATAGGAAGACTCTTAAAGGTAAATGCATGCACCTCATCCTCCCTGAGAGGTAGGTATGCCAGGCTATGCATAGAACTACCAATGGAAGAACCAGTTATCAAATCTATTTACATAGGATCACATAAACAATAGATCCACTATGAGGCAGAACAACATCTCTGTAAAAATGAGGTTGTGTCATGGGGCAACAACATGTTCACACATATGAGTTACTACTCCTCACAACACTCCTACCAAGCTAGAGGCTGACCCAACTAGCAGTAATGGCAACCCCCCAGAATAAGATGTGGAATGGGGCACAATACCCTTTACGTCAAAAAGAAGACAACTCAAGAAACAATCTCTAAATGGTCACCATTCAGGTAGCAAAGAACCAACTCCAGGTATGAAAGTCAAATTGTTTAATGAAGCCACGGGTAAGTACATTGACACCCAAAAGCTCAAATACATCTCTAAAGATTCTAGTAAAGGTAGTTTTACCCCATGCCTCACTCCCCTACTGAATTCACTAGGAATGTCAAAGATGGTATGCACATACAAACTCAAAACCGCTTCTCCCAACTACTACTTGAAAACCAGTCAATGGTTTTGGATAAAACAACCCCTATTGCTTACCATAATAATACTATTCACACATGCATGAACCCTATACACCAAATTAAACTGGTTCATGCTCCCCTAAACCCACTAGAGGACAAAAACCTAACCATTAACGTCCAAAAAAACCTACTCCCCCAACAACAATAATAACCTCCCCCTAATAAGTAATGATCTCCTAAACGCCCCTATTAACATTACCAACCAATCTACTAACTCCTCATCATTGCATGCCAAGAACTACTTGGCTCCGAAAGACGTTAGCTCCTTACAAATGTCCCCTTCGAGTTGCCACGTGGCATCCAAATCCCATGCAAAATCTATTCTTAAGGCATGCACGCTAAACCCTTCGAAAAACACGCAACTAGGCTTTATCATTCCCTCTCTCCAGCCCCTATCTACTTTAAATCCAAACACAAAACCCCTCCAAGATGCTAAGAATCCCTCCAACCCATCGGAGACGATTCAGGTTGATCCAAAAGAAACCAACGAGCTCAAATAATGGCCAATATACCTCTGTTCCCTCCCCCACTCCAAGATATCGCAGTAATCATTGCTCAAACCTCATTTTTAAGGATCACCACCCACCGTCTTGGATAGAACTGGACCGGATAGGGAGAGCTTTTTCTCTGCAGCTAACTCTTAATGGCCGGGAAACTATAATCCTAGTCCAAAACTCGCAATTACTAGCCCAACTGATTTCAGTGGGACTACACCTAGCCGTGAACAACTACCTGAATCACATATAGGTCAACAACATCCTACAACCATTTTCCCCAGGGATGATCAACAACTTAGCATAAGCCATGAGAGCTCAATGGAACCTCCCTCCCCCATTCCAACAGAACCCTTATCTTCATCAGAATATGGGATTAGATCTACCTTTCTTTCCTCCACACGAACTCACTACGTTCAATGCCATACTTATGATGTGGGAACAGAGGGCCATGAAAGACCAAGAACCAAAAAACCTAGGAAACATGGGACAGAGGGAACCTTAGGCACCAATCCCTTAGGGGATGGGAAACCCTATGGAGGAAGCACGACTAGAGCCAGTCAACTTAATATGGGAATCAATGGTGGAATCCTCAAGCATAAATGAAGTCAAGCTATTTCTATTCCTGGAAATGCAGGAGAAGAGGCATATTCTAGCATGTCCTCTTTCACTCTTCAAATGCACCATGGATATCCGCCCACCACAGGATCCAATAGTGGGGAAACTATCCATTATCTAGAACCCAGTCTAAGGAGGAATCCAGTCTTTCCATCCCCCTCCCACCAACCCCAGATTACCCAATGAATCAAACTAAGAATTTTATAGTATGGAACATTAGGGGAGGAAACAACAAAGATTTTAGGAGGAACTTCCATGACATGATCACTACCCACAAACCTTACATGGTCACTCTCTTAGAGATGAGAATGACTAGTCATGGCAGTCTTATGCATGAATTTGGTTTTACTGACATGATAGAGGTTCCAGTGGAGAGGCAATCTGGTGGCATGGCTATCTTTTGGGACACAAGCCTTTTGAATGTGAATAACTTCGTGAGGAAGGACAATGAAATCCATGTTATGATCGAGGTACCTCATTTTCGTCATAGTTGGCTCTACTCTTCTATATATGCAAGCACTAATGTAGCCATTAGGAATGAAATGTGGGATAACATCACTAATATCTTTGATAGTTATAAAGGTTCATGGCTATTAAGGGGAGATTTTAATGATATTTGGTCTTCTAGTGATAAAAAAGGGGAGACAACCCTATTAACAAAAGAAGAATGGCAAAATTATGGTCAAAAATTAACTATTGTAACCTAATAGACTTAGGCTTCAAAGGTTGTCGTTACACCTGGCCTAATAATAGGAAAAATAGATCCGATTATAATGGAAATGCTTGACAAATTATTCTATAATGATCAATGGCTTAATAATTTTCCTAGAGCTTCTGTAATTCATCTCCCCAAAACCTATTCGGATCATAATCCCATCATTTTTTAATTAATCCCTAAGACAAACTTTTATAACCCCAAAATCATTTTGGTGTAGCCACTCGGGTTTTGGTAATATAGTTCACTTATGCTGGGTCAATAAGGAATTCATGGGTGACGCTAGCTCCTTTAAAGATACAGTAACTAGTTGGAAAAATGCTACTTTTGGTAACATTTTCAAAAAAAAAAATATTCTTGCTAGACTAACTGGTATTCAAAATTACACTGCGTATGGCCACAGTTCTTTTCTTTATAATCTAAAAGAATCCTTAAAAATTGAGTTTAACAATTGTCTAAATATGGAAGAGGATTATTGGAAATCAAGGGCTAGAGTCCAATGGTTGAACGATGGAGACTCTAATACTAAGTTCCTTCATCTAGTGGCTACTAACAAAAGAAGGACCAATAAGATTGTCTTTTTTAAGGACCATGAGGGGAATTGGATAGATAAACCCTCCAAAATTATGGAACACACCCTTAATTACTTCAATCAAATTTTTTAAACCAACCTTACTTTGTCTAATTGGACCTCCATAAACTCTGATCCCCCTAACCATAAAGGGATTGACCTCCATATTCTTGATAGGACCATAACTACCGAAGAGATAACGCAGGCTATTTTCTCTTTCAAGCCGTTTAAATCCCCGGGGCCTGATGGTTTGCACCTTTTTTTTCAATGGTACTGGAATATTGTTAAATATTTTGTTATCAACCTTTGCATTAAAATGTTTGAAATAGGCACTCTTCCAAATAACGTTAATGATACCTACCTATGCATGATACCAAAGATCCCCAATGCTAATAATCTGAAGAACTTCCGTCCCATAGGGCTTTGTAACACCGTTTACAAAGTGATCACCAAATTAATTGCTAATAGACTTAAACACCACCTTCCTCATATCATTAGTCCATAGCAGAACAGCTTCTTAAAAGGTAGAAGATCTTCGGATAATGCCATTATCATCCAGGAACTAATGCTTAAAATGTACAAACAATGTGGAAAACTTTGTAACATGGTCCTTAATCTAGACCTAGAAAAGTCCGTTGATCGTCTAGAATGGTCTTTTATTTACAAGACCCTTCGTTAATTTAAATTTCCCTCAAAAATGTCTAAACTGATTATGAATTGTATTACCACCAGTAGAATATCAATCCTTGTTAAAACGAAGTAGAAGTAATTTCTTTAATCCCAGTAGAGGAATCAGACAAGGGGACCCCCTTTTCTTCCTATATATTTATTTTATGTATGGACATGATTTCCACCATCATCTCCCATAAAGTTGATATTAAGCAGTGGTTTCCAATTAGTATTGGAAGGCATAAATACCCTATCTCACCTCTTTTATGCAGACGACCTTACCATTATATGCAACATAGACAACAACTCCCCAAACACCATTCTCTCATGCCTCAAATACTTTTGCTCCCTATCAGGACAAAAGATTAATAATTCCAAATCCAAAATCCTAGTGTCCAAGAACTGCCCTACTGTCACCTCGAAATACCTAGCAGATCTATTTGGCATAAAATTAGTAGAACTTTTGGTAGATACTTAGATTTTTCTGTCACCAACTCAAAGCCTAAATATTTAAATTATCAATTCATCTTGGATAACATGTCTAAACGTTTATCCTCTTGGAAAACCACTCCTAAGTATGGTAGGTAGAGTGAACCTAGCAAACTTTGTGCTCAATAGTATACTCAACCATGTTATGCAATATAATCTACTCCCCACAAAAATCCTCAAGCACATAGATAGAATTCAGAGGAATTTTATTTGGGGCACTACTAATACTAAGAAAAAGATCCACTTAGTTAATTGGAATACTATCACTAAAGAAAACGATAGAGGAGACTTAGGAATTCATGCTGTCAGAGACAAAAACTTAGTGAATTTGGCTGGTCTCTGGAGTCTAATTCATAACCTTCAAAACCCTTGGGTGCAAACTATCTCTTCAATCTACAGATTTAATAGCAACCCCAAAAATTCATCCTTCATTTGGAAAAGTTTACTTATAGGTTGGGATACTTGCAATAAAGGCATAAGCTGGGTTCCCAATAGTCACTCTACTATCAATATTTGGGAATCAAATTCGATTACAAGTTTTAATAATATGAGGCAAGCCATCCAAGGCCCCATAACCCCTTATGAGAGGAAACTTTCAGTAAAAGATATTTGGGTAGATAAAAATTGGAAGCTCTCACACCTATATTTTGAGCCACCTAAACTATTGGTTAATAGTATCCTCTCTATCACGCCTACGAAAAGCCCTTGTGACATTCCCACTTGGACATTATCTGGGAATGGCAAGTTCACCACAAAGTCTTGTTACAAGGCTATCTCTAGTAAGAATAATGATACCCTAGACTTCAATTGGCTATGGAAGCTCTACTTCCCCAACAAAATAAAATATTTCCTATGAAAATGTCTCCATAACAAGCTCCCCTCTTGTTTACCTCAATCACATTAGAATTGATATAGATCTCGTATGCCCATTCTGTAAGCTTGAAAAGGAAACCATTGACCACTTCTTCATCAGATGCAAAATGGTACGAGATATTTGGGTCCCAACGGACCTTCAATATGACCCCATTAGGAATAAGGATAACTGGCTCATCACAATCTGGGACCTTAATGTTACAACTCCTTCCCCCTTTCTTAAATGGGTTGAAAGATTTCCATTTATCATATGGAACATATGGATTAATAGGAATAAAAACAATATGGATAATACCACTCACTATGCCTCCATAGGAAAAAGTATAAAATATGCCATAGAGTATTCCCTTCTAACCCATAATGAAAAATTATGTGTCCACACTCATGCAATCAACGTAAGGTGGCATAAACATCCTAATGGTAATTACAAGCTAAATGTTGATGGAGCTTTCAATGGGAAGGAGCATTTGGCAGGTCTAGGTGGTATCATCCGAGATAGCAGTGGCCACTGGATCTTGGGATTCCAACACCATAAACCAGCATCATCAGCCCTTCACGGGAGTTAGAAGCACTCAAAGAGGGACTCACATTAGCACTGAACAAGAGTCTCTTTCCTCTAGTAGTAGAAACATACTCTATAGAGGCTCTTCTTGTAGATGGTTGATGCACCGGCTGATCTCTATTGCATCACAACTTTAGAGATGGAAACCAGGTGGCACACAAGTTGGCAAGGGATGACCTTATGAATAAAAAGTCCCATGTTATCCTAGATAAGCCTCCTCCTTTTGCTATAAATAAGCTTAATGCAAACAAAGATGGCTATGTTTACCTTATCAAGTATCTATGTACTAGCAATTGTATTATTCTTTCCAATTTAGGCAATATATGTGTTAGTGGGTCAGCCACCTACAAAGATGATGTAACAAACTCTATTATGTAGTATTATTATATTTCCTTGATTTCGTCAAAAAAAAAAGATTTTAAATGTGGAAGAGCTAAACTAAGAAAAGAATCGAATAGTTAAAGAAAATATCCTAACCCTTTTGTTAAATAAATATAAAATACGTTGTCCTCTCTCTCATAAAATACATTGCCTCTCTTTCTACCATTCCCTCCTCGGAACCAAATAGAAAATCTGTGCTTCTAGTCAGCGACACAACAGCTCCCGCCGGCGGAGACGCATGACTGTATCCGAAATTCAACGCATCAACAAACCTATCCTTCTCTGATTTTGAATCTTCAATCTAGCTGGTTTAGGCTAAGCTCTATAAAGATTATCATGCTCGACGGTCGCACTCCACTCCTGATGCTCGACGGCGGATTCAACTGAAATTAGGGTTTGTTCTTGTACAAAGTCGGTGGAGATTGGGGGTTGAGCAACTTGAAATTTTTGTTAATATATTCAATGTATCACGCTGTATTTTTCATACAATTCATTATATTCATTGTATTTCAATGTATCTCATTGTATTCCAGGTATTTTATTGTATTCACTGTCTTTTTTTCATTGTATTTCAATGTATCCCTTTGTATTATATGTATTTCATTGTATTCACTATCTCGTTATGTCACGACACAATTTTCTAAACAAGTCGGGACCGGCACCCGATCACTAAACATGACCGAGTGAACCATCTGCGCTTATCAAATCTGTTATAACTAAATAAGGCAATACTATAACCAAATACTTTTAATTAATTTAAATACCTAAAATAAGCCAACTCCAAAACTTTATTCATAGTAAACAATAAAATACTACTAAGTTTTTATCAAAAACATTTGAATCTTAACCCAACGACTATGTCTATGAAACCTCTACTGATAAACTGACGCATGGCTCAGGATATGAGATTTCCTATAAGAAATAACTAAATAAATATGACTCTAAAGAATACTCCACGAACAAAAGTGGATCTCATGACCAATAGAACTGAAAGAGAAGGAAGTCCTAACTCGTAGCCTGCTCGCCTGCAAATCTGGTTCATACATCGTACCGCAGACCAATGTTGGTTCCCAAAAGAGAACGTCAGTACCATCCATTGTACTCATTCTTATCAATAGGAGGCGAAACTTTAATAACATATACATTATGAGCAAAGGTTCTAAATGCACGTAAAACATAAAGCTTATAAGAATAATTCTAAATAATTGCATAGCAGTTTATGAATATTTTAAAAGAATTAGTAATTTGTAAAGAATCCTAAAAAAAAATATTGTTGCCTGCGTGTCTTGCGTTTGTTGCGTGAATGGAACAACGTTTTGTTTATGTCTTTAGTTTTATTCATATAACAATTCTCAGCCTTCAGGCTTTGTTCGTATAAATTGAAGTCTTCTGACTTGATTAAGGATTTTTAAGCCTTTTTTGTCTTTTTGCCTTTTAAAAAGGCAGATACGTATATTTTTGGGGTTTGTTTGTATAAGGCTTTAAGTCTTTGTTTACAACAGTCACTTTCTGGGCTTTAGGTTAATTTTTTTTTTACTTAATTAATAATTAATGATACCCACTTTTTAATAATTAATAATATTAAAAATTATTAATATTTCTCCTAATTATATGTCCAATTATTTATAAATAGAAAAATAATTTAAAATCAATCACATGGATTTAAATCCGTAATAGAAGTATAATTTAAGATTATAAAAAATTAAATTTTATATTTAGTATATCTTGAAACTTTTATAAATTTGAGGAGTGTTACACATTATATGCCATCAATGTATTCATATACTTTTTTTAATTAATATAATTTATGTATTTAGATTTATTATATAATTTCTCCGAAGATTGCTATATTTTTGGGGTATTTTTCGGTTGACGATTTCTTTTATAACTAGAAAAACAAAATTTGTGTGTTATAATTGAGATTGTGTTATAATTGAGATTGTTCATTAGTCATCTTCTGGCCGCACATTGTACAGCACCGACGCCGGCGAACACCCGACCCACCAGGTAAGTTTCCAGTCATCTCTCCCCTTCCCTCTCGCTCTTCTACCGCTCCTCACTCTCATTTGTCTTCCATCCTTCCCACCCCAAAACCCTAACAGTGGCTGCCGGGCAACTGCTACTCTGCCAACAATTTTACTGGCGACTGCTATCGCTCTCTCTCTCTCTCTCTCTCTCTCTCTCTCTCTCTCTCTCTCTCTCTCTCTCTCTCTCTCTCTCTCTCTCTCTCTCTCTCTCTCTCTCTCTCTCTCTCTCTCTCTCTCTCTCTCTCTCTATCTATCTCTCTCTCTATCTGTCACGACCCCAAATCCGGTCGTGATGGCGCCCAGCACATTGCTAAGCCAGCCTGACCAATCCATATCAACCACGGAGCTAGAAGCTCTCTTTAACCCATTTAAGCAAATTAATTCAAGAAATAACAACGATATATATAACGAAAACGGGGAACCAAGTCCCATAATACATCAACTCCCATAGACCAAGGGTCAAGAGTCATGAGCCTCTACTGAACATGAGTGTATAAAGGTTTACAAAATACCAAGTGCGGAAAGAAATGTCAATACAAAATCCAAAGACAGTAGGAAGGGATGTCGGGTCCTGCGGACTCTGCGGCTACCTCGAATATCCACAAACGTCGCCTCGCACAGCTACTGGATCACTGCTGAGAGGTACCTGGATCTGCACACAAGGTGCAGGGAGTAAAATGAGTACTGCCAGACTCAGTGGTAATAAACAAGGGTAAGACAGCGCAGATAAGAAATCCGCAATAAAACACTATGTAAAGCTACAATCAGCTACCTGTCATAGAATTAATCTTCACTGTACCTGTACCAACAAATACCAATAAATAGCATAACAGCTAGCAGATGTAGCTAAATGCAATGCAATGCATGATATGACCGCTACGGCGTGTAGCCCGACTCCAATTTTGGGTACCCGTGCTCACCGTGGGGGTTCAGACTCCGGAGGGGCTCCTACAGCCCAAGCACATCTCATAGAGATATTCCTGCGGCGTGCAGTCCGATCCAACATATATCTCGCTGCGGCGCGCAGCCCGATCCACTACTAGTCAGCTAATATGCAGATACAACCTCGCAGGCTCAAAAGTAGTTTTTGAAAACTCTTTTATCATTTTTCAGTTGGAAAATAGTAATATCAAGTTCCAGAGATTGGAATTAGCATAATAACAAAAATAGCTGCGGACTAGTAGTAAACTAGCATGTCTATATGATAAGACAATGATAACGATCCTCGCGGGATCCAATAACTGGCTCACGGCCCACATGTATAATCAACCGCCCAAGAAGGGGGTTCCTCGGCTCAAGAGTGGCCATCATTACAATATATATATATATGCGACCATCCGAGAAGGAGGTTCGACGGCTCTAGAATAGCCAATAATACAGTATCAACAGGTTGGACTAATATATAGTCTCCAATTCATGATCGACCCCGCACTCTCAAGAGTGTGCGTGTCTCGCCGCTATACGGCGTCACAAAGTGGTATACCGGGGTTTCGAACCCGCTGGTCATCACCCACATCTATTACTCACCTCAATACGGCGCGACGACTACTCCGCAATGCCCTTGCCACGAGAATCAAGCTCCGCACGCGTAGAATCTGATCAAATACAACAATTATATCAATTACGGGTCAAAGAATCATAACCCACTTCAATTTATATGAAATTCGCATAATTACACTAAGTTGGTAAAACCCGACCCCGGGCCCCACTGCTCGAAAAATTCCGAAATTAGCACCAACGCGATCCTTATCTCGCCACGAGTCCGTGCATATAAAATTTATCGAAATCGGAGTTCAAATGGCCTCCCAAATCCAAAATTCCCGTTTTCAATATTTAGGCCACATTTCTTCAAGATTTCAACCCAATTTCATGAAGATTGATGTTAATACTACCATAAATTGATGTTTTTGAGTCAAGAATCTTACCTCCGACGAATACCCGATGACTTCTCAGTGATTTCCTCGAGTTTTCTTCTCTCTAGGGCTCAAATGTGTGTTTTGGGTTAATGAACCCGTAACTCTCTGTTTCTGGATTAAATTCACTGCCAGAACTATTTCTTCTACGCGATCGCGATATTCTTCACGCGATCGCGATGCTCAAAATCTCGGCCTCACGCGATCGCGACATTACTCACGCGATCGCGATGCACAATCACCCTGCTTCACGCGATCGCGTCCTTAATTCCTGCGATCGCGTAGCTCATTTCCCCTGGACCCATTTCTACTTCTACGCGATCGCGTAGATAAGCATGCGATCGCGATGTACACCCGTTTTCTTCTACGCGATCGTGACTGGCTACCCTGCGATCGCGATGCCCTGGCCCCCAGCTCTACGCGATCGCATCCCCCTCCCCGCGATCGCGGAGAGCAAACGCCTGCTGTGTTTATGACAGCAACCAGTTTTTCTCTTTTCTTCCAAAAATGGTCCGTTTGGACCCCCGGATTCATCCCGAGACCCCCGGGACCCCAACGAAAATCACCAACATATTCCAAAACACGATACGAACTTGTTCCAATCATAAAAACACCCTACTAAACATCAAAATCTCCATTTACTCACGGATTCAAGCCTAAGTTTCTTCAAAACTTTCAAAACTAACATTCAATCCAAAACCCGATCAAACGATGTCCGAATGACCTGAAAATTTGCAGACATATCCAAAATCACATAACGAAGCTACAGAAATTGTCGGAATTCCATTCCGACCCCGGATCAAAATATCACCTACCATCCGGTTTTCGCCAAAATTCAACCTTCGCCAATTCAAGCTTAAAACTACACCGGACCTCCGAATTCAATTCCGATTGTTCTCCTAAGTCATAAATGATCCCCCGGAACTAGTCGAATCATCGGAATCCGGTTCCGAGCACTCTAACTCAATAGTCAACTCTTGGTTGACTTTTCATATTCAAGCTTTCTTCAAACATGCTATTTGTTTCATTTTCAATCCAAATCACTCCTAACTCGCCCGATATACTCTAATAATGTTTTAAAAGCATAATATATGAAAATGTAAGGTAACGGGGTGGTAATTCGCGTAACGACGGGCCGGGTCGTTACATTCTCCCCAACTTAAACAAACGCTCGTCCGTGAGCGGGTTAAGAAACATACCTGAAGTATCAAACAAGTGTGGATATCTACTTCGCATCTCCTGCTCGGTCTCCCAAGTTGCTTCCTCCACGGGACGACCTCTCCACTGCACTTTTACCGAAGCTATGTCCTTAGATCTCAGCTTACGAACCTGTCGACCCAAAATGGCTACTGGTTCCACATCATAAGTCAAATCCTCATCTAGCTGTATCGTGTTGAAGTCCAACACATGAGACGGGTCTCCGACATACTTCCGGAGCATAGATACATGGAACACCGGGTGAACCCCCGACAAATTGGGTGGCAAAGCAAGCATATAACCCACCTCCCCAACTTTCCTAAGCACCTCAAAAGGTCCAATAAACCTTGGGCTCAACTTCCCTTTCTTTCCAAACCTCATAACACCCTTCATAGGCGAAACTTTCAGCAACACCTTCTCACCTACTGAATAAGACACATCTCGGACCTTCCGGTCTGCATAACTCTTCTGACGCGACTGAGCCGTGCGAAGTCTCTCCTGAATCACCTTCACCTTATCTAAGGCATCTTGGACTAACTCTGTCCCTAACAACCTAGCCTCGCCGGGCTCGAACCAACCAACCGGAGACCTACACCGCCTCCCATATAAAGCTTCATACGGTGCCATCTGAATGCTGGACTGATAGCTATTATTGTAAGCAAACTCCTCCAAAGGCAAATAATCAGCCCATGAACCACCAAAATCAATGACACAAGCACGCAACATGTCCTCCAATATCTGAATAGTACGCTCAGACTGCCCATCCGTCTGTGGATGAAATGCCGTGCTCAACTCTACCTGTGAACCCAACTCTCGCTGAAATGTCCTCCAGAACTGAGATGTGAACTGGGTACCTCTGTCCGATATAATGGAAATAGGAACTCCATGCAATCTCACTATCTCACGGATGAATATCTCTGCCAACCGCTCTGAGGTATAGGTAGTACACACTGGGATGAAGTGAGCCGACTTGGTCAACCTATCCACCACCACCCAAACTGAATCAAACTTCCTCGCTGTCCGAGGGAGTCCACTAACAAAGTCCATAGTTATTCTTTCCCACTTCCACTCCGAAATATCAATTCGCTGGAATACACCACCAGGTCTCTGATGCTCATACTTGACCTGCTGACAGTTTAGACACCGAGCCACATGGCTCACAATATCTTTCTTCATCTTTCTCCACCAGTAATGCTGCTTCAAGTCCTGATACATCTTCGCGGCTCCTGGATGAATAGAATACCGCGAGCTGTGGGCCTCCTCCAATATCAACTCACGAAGGCCATCAACATTGGGCACGCATATCCGGCCCTGCATCCTCAATACGTCGTCACTATCAATGGTGACATCTCTAGCATCATCATGCTGAACCCTGTCCCTAAGGACAGCCAAATGTGGATCATCATACTGGCGCTCACGAATACGATCATATAGAGATGACCGAGATACAACACAAGCCAATACCCTGCTGGGCTCCGAAATATCTAACCTCACTAGCCGATTGGCTAGCACCCGAACATCATAAGCAAATGGCCTCTCCTCGGCTGGAATATATGCCAAGCTCCCCATACTGACCGCCTTCCGGCTCAAAGCATCGGCCACCACATTGGCCTTCCCCGGATGATATAATATAGTAATGTCATAATCCTTCAGCAACTCCAGCCATCTCCGTCGTCTCAAATTAAGGTCTTTCTGTTTGAACAAGTGCTGGAGACTACGATGGTCGGTATACACCTCACAAGACACACCGTATAAATAGTGCCTCCAAATCTTCAAGGCATGAACAATGGCGGCTAGCTCCAAGTCATGAACAGGATAGTTCTTCTCATGCGGCTTCAACTGCCGAGAAGCATAAGCAATTACCTTTCCTTCTTGCATCAACACACAACCTATCCCCACTCTCGAGGCATCACAATAAACGGTATATGAACCTGAAGCTGATGGCAATACTAACACTGGAGCTTGTGGTCAAAGCTGTCTTGAGCTTCTGAAAGCTCTCCTCGCACTCATCCGACCACACGAATGGTGCACCCTTCCGGGTCAATTTAGTCAATGAAGAAGCAATGGATGAAAATCCCTGAACAAACCGGCGATAATATCCCGCCAAACCAAGAAAACTCCCGATCTCTGTAGCTGAGGACGGTCTAGGCCAACTCTGCACCGCCTCTATCTTTTTCTGATCAACCTGAATACCATCACGAGACACCACATGTCCCAGAAATGCTACGGACTCGAGCCAAAACTTGCACTTGGAGAATTTAGCATATAGCTTCTCCTCCCTCAATCTCTCCAACACAATACTCAAATGCTGAGCATGCTCCTCCTGACTATGGGAGTAGACTAGAATGTCATCAATGAACACGATCACAAATGAATCCAAATAAGGCCTGAACACACTGTTCATCAGATGCATAAATGCTGCTGGGGCGTTGGTCAACCCAAACGACATCACAAGAAACTCATAATGACCATATCCGGTCCTGAATGCAGTCTTCATAATATCCGAGTCTCTGATCTTCAGCTGATGATAGCCTGAACGAAGATCGATCTTAGAAAACACCCTCGCACCTTGTAACTGATCAAACAAATCATCTATGCGCGGTAGAGGGTACTTGTTCTTCACTGTCACTTTGTTCAATTTCCTATAATCAATACACATCCGCATGGAACCATCTTTCTTTTTAACAAATAATACCGGCGCACCCCACGGAGACACACTAGGGCGGATGAAACCCTTATCCAGAAGCTCTTGAAGTTGCTCTTTCAGTTCTTTCAACTCAACTAGTGCCATTCGATAAGGAGGAATGGATATAGGCTGAGTGCCCGGCACCAAGTCAATGCCAAAATCAATATCCCTGTCCGGCGGCATGCCCGGCAGGTCTGAGGGGAAATCCCTCACAACAGGTACAGAATCAATGTTAGGAGACTCAGCTCCCACATCTCTCACAAAAGCTAAGTACGATAAACACCCTTTTTCAACCATCTTCTGAGCCTTTAAGAACGAAATAACACGGCTAGGGACGAAATCGGTCGAACCCCGCCACTCGATATGAGAAATACCAGGAATGGCCAACGTAACTGTCTTAGCATGACAGTCCAATATAGCATGGTACGGAGACAACCAGAGTCCATACCCAATATAACATCAAAGTCCACCATGCCCAACAATAACAAATCGGCCTGGGTCTCCAGACCCCCAATAGATATAACACGGGATCTATAGACATGATCCACAACAATCGTATCACCCACGGGGGTGGATACATGAACAGGGTAAATCAAGACTACCACGAGTCGCACCCAAGTGATGTGCAAAATAAGAGGACACGTAAGAATATGTGGACCCCGGATCAAATAGAACGAGAGGCATCTCGCGCGACGGACGAAATGATACACGCAATCACGACGTCGGAGGCAAGCCGCATCACGCCCGTCGGGAAGTGCATAGAACCGGTGCCCGGCCTCCACCGGATCTCTCCTCGCCCCAGGGGCGTCCACGAAAGACCGACCTCCACCTCTACTAGACCGAGATGGTGCTGAAGAGGAGGGCCGATCCCTCTGCTGAGTCCTGCCCCTACGTAGTCGAGGGCAATGTCTCCTCACGTGGCCAAACTCACCACACTCATAACATGCACCTGGTGCTGGAGAAGTAGGTGCTGCACTCTGGGCTGGGAGGGCACTAAGTGATGACCGACCCTGCTGAAACCCCTGTCGACCACGACCATAAGAACCTCCGCTCTGCTCTGGGCGGCCTGAATGAGAAGGTCCAGATGAGCGACCTCTGCTCTGCTGGGAATGCCCTCTAGATGGAGCACCACTGAAACTGCCCGAACCACGAGGCCTCTTGACCTCCCGCTCCTCTCTCTCTCGGCGACGATCCGCCTCAATGGAGCGTGCCATATCAGCTACCTATTCAAACGATGATGACAGAACTCGCTCGCTGGTCATAAGAATACGGATAGAGTAGTTGAGGCCATCAATGAACCTCCTGATCCTCTCCCTGTCAGTGGGGATCATCCATGTGGCATGCCTAGCCAACTGAGTGAATCTAAGCTCATACTGAGTCACAGACATGTCGCCCTGAATCAACCACTCGAACCGGCGACGTAGCTCCTCGCGACGAGACCGAGGTACATATTTCTCTAGAAAGAGAGTAGAGAACTGCTGCCATGTGAGAGGTGCTGCTCTTGCAGGCCTACGCCTCTCAAACTCCTCCCACCAATCAAATGTGGGACCAGTAAACTGAAAGGTGGTAAATGAAACTCCGCTAGACTCAAGAATACCAGCTGTACGTAGCATCCTCTGACACTTATCCAAGAAACCACGGGCATCCTCGCCCTCAGCGCCACCGAAATAGGGTGGCTGAAGTCTACCAAATCTCTCAAGACGGTGCTGCTCGTCGTCGGGCATAGTCTGAACCATACGCTCTGGAGCTGGTGTAGCTGGAGGAATAACTGGGGCAACCACCTGAGCGGGGACCGTCTCTGGCGTCTGAAGTCCCTGAACAACCTGCTTAGGTGTGCAAGCTGCAGGGGTCTGCTGACCACCCCCTGTCTGAGATGTCGCTGCAGTAGCGGTAGCTGATACTACCTGAGCCAAACTGGAACACACCGATAATATCCGGGCAAGAGTCTCCTGAAGACTAGGAATAGAAATAGATATAGTCTGGACCTGAACTGGGGCTACACGAGCATCAACCACTGGGGGCTGCTCTTGAACAGGTACAACGGGCAGGTCAGCTGGCACTGCCTCAGCCGCCCTACCTCTAACTCTAGCACGACCGCGCCCACGGCCTCTAACAGGTGGCAATGGAGGTCGTCCATCTCGTCCTGATGCTCGCGTTCTCGCCATACGCGAGAGAATAGAATATAGAAGTTCAGTTCTCAGAACAACAAGATCGCACGACAGAGTTCAAGAAAAGTGAAGTTTTCCTAAAGGTTCGCAGCCTCCCGAGGATAAGTACAGGCGTCCCCATACCGATCCACAAGACTCTACTAACCGGCTCAAGACTAATGAGGCCTAGTAAACCTAGGCTTTGATACCAACTTGTCATGACCCCAAATCCGATCGTGATGGCGCCCAGCACATTGCTAAGCCAGCCTGACCAATCCATATCAACCACGGAGCTAGAAGCTCTCTTTAACCCATTTAAGCAAATTAATTCAAGAAATAACAGCGATATATATAACGAAAACGGGGAACCAAGTCCCATAATACATCAACTCCCATAGACCAAGGGTCGAGAGTCATGAGCCTCTACTGAACATGAGTGTATAAAGGTTTACAAAATACCAAGTGCGGAAAGAAATGTCAATACAAAATCAAAAGACGGTAGGAAGGGATGTCGGGTCCTGCGGACTCTGCGGCTACCTCGAATATCCACAAATGTCGCCTCGCACGGCTACCGGATCACTGTCGAGAGGTACTTGGATCCGCACACAAGGTGCGGGGAGTAAAATGAGTACTTCCGGACTCGGTGGTAATAAACAAGGGTAAGACGACGCGAGATAAGAAATCCGCAATAAAACACTATGTAAAGCTACAATCGGCTACCCTGTCATAGAATTAATCTTCACTGTACCCTGTACCAACAAATACCAATAAATAGCATAACAGATAGCGAGATGTAGCTAAATGCAATGCAATGCATGATATGACCGCTACGGCGTGTAGCCCGACTCCAATTTTGGGTACCCGTGCTCGCTGTGGGGGTTCGGACTCGGAGGGGCTCCTACAGACCCAAGCACATCTCATAGAGATATTCTGCGGCGTGCGGTCCGATCCAACATATATCTCGGCTGCGGCGTGCAGCCCGATCCACTACTAGTCGGCTAATATGCAGATACAGCCTCGCAGGCTCAAAAATAGTTTTTGAAAACTCTTTTATCATTTTTCAGTTGGAAAACAGTAATGTCAAGTTCGAGAGATTGGAATTGGCATGATAACAAAAATAGCTGCGGACTAGTAGTAAACTAGCATGTCTATATGATAAGACAATGATAACGATCCTCGCGGGATCCAATAAGTGGCTCACGGCCCACATGTATACTCAACCGCCCAAGAAGGGGGTTCCTCGGCTCAAGAGTGGCCATTATCACAATATATATATATATGCAACCATCCGAGAAGGAGGTTCGACAGCTCGAGAATAGCCAATAATACAGTATCAACAGGTTGGACTAATATATAGTCTCCAATTCATGATCGACCCCGCACTCTCAAGAGTGTGCGTGTCTCGCCGCTATACAGCGTCACAAAGTGGTATACCGGGGTTTCGAACCCGCTGGTCATCACCCACATGTATTACTCACCTCAATACGGCGCGACGACTACTCCGCAATGCCCTTGCCACGAGAATCAAGCTCCGCACGCGTAGAATCTGATCAAATACAACAATTATATCAATTACGGGTCAAAGAATCATAACCCACTTCAATTTATATGAAATTCACATAATTACACTAAGTTGGTAAAACCCGACCCCGGGCCCCACTGCTCAGAAAATTCCGAAATTAGCACCAACGCGATCCTTATCTCGCCGCGAGTCCGTGCATATAAAATTTATCGAAATCGGAGTTCAAATGGCCTCCCAAATCCAAAATTCCCGTTTTCAATATTTAGGCCACATTTCTTCAAGATTTCAACCCAATTTCATGAAGATTGATGTTAATACTACCATAAATTGATGTTTTTGAGTCAAGAATCTTACCTCCGACGAATACCCGATGACTTCTCAGTGATTTCCTCGAGTTTTCTTCTCTCTAGGGCTCAAATGTGTGTTTTGGGTTAATGAACCCGTAACCTTCTGTTTCTGGATTAAATTCACTGCCAGAACTATTTCTTCTACGCGATCGCGATCTTCTTCACGCGATCGCGATGCTCAAAATCTCGGCCTCACGCGATCGCGACATTACTCACGCGATCGCGATGCACAATCACCCTGCTTCACGCGATCGCGTCCTTAATTCCTGCGATCGCGTAGCTCATTTCCCCTGGACCCATTTCTACTTCTACGCGATCGCGTAGATAAGCATGCGATCGCGATGTACACCCGTTTTCTTCTACGCGATCGCGACTGGCTACCCTGCGATCGCGATGCCCTGGCCCCCAACTCTACGCGATCGCATCCCCCTCCCCGCGATCGCGGAGAGCAAACGCCTGTTGTGTTTATGACAGCAACCAGTTTTTCTCTTTTCTTCCAAAAATGGTCCGTTTGGACCCCCGGATTCATCCCGAGACCCCCGGGACTCCAACGAAAATCACCAACATATTCCAAAACACGATACGAACTTGTTCCAATCATAAAAACACCCTACTAAACATCAAAATCTCCATTTACTCACGGATTCAAGCCTAAGTTTCTTCAAAACTTTCAAAACTAACATTCAATCCAAAACCCGATCAAACGATGTCCGAATGACCTGAAAATTTGCAGACATATCCAAAATCACATAACGAAGCTACAGAAATTGTCGGAATTCCATTCCGACCCCGGATCAAAATATCACCTACCATCCGGTTTTCGCCAAAATTCAACCTTCGCCAATTCAAGCTTAAAACTACACCGGACCTCCGAATTCAATTCCGATTGTTCTCCTAAGTCATAAATGATCCCCGGAACTAGTCGAATCATCAGAATCCGGTTTCGAGCACTCTAACTCAATAGTCAACTCTTGGTTGACTTTTCATATTCAAGCTTTCTTCAAACATGCTATTTGTTTCATTTTCAATCCAAATCACTCCTAACTCACCCGATATACTCTAATAATGTTTTAAAAGCATAATATATGAAAATGTAAGGTAACGGGGTGGTAATTCCCGTAACGACGGGCCGGGTCGTTACACTATCTCTCTCTCTCTCTCTCCTTCCTTCTTCTCTCATCTTCAAACCCTAGTTCCCCCTTTATATTTCTTTTTCTTGCGGAATATTTAGGGTTGGTCAGCGGCTGCCTTCACCGGTGCCTTCTCTAGCATCATGAAAGAGGGCACACAAGGCTGTCAGATAGTGGGTCACCAAGTGCAGTGGTGACAACAGCCCTCCCCCTTCCCGTTTGGTCTTTGTGTTTCTTTTCTAAATTTCAGGTGGAAAGCTGCGGCATTTAGACAAGTAGCACGGGTCACCTCTAGTTGGTGTTAGCAAGAGATGGCGGGAATTTGGAAGGGCGCGCGGTACATTGATCCAGGTTCTGTTCTCGGGATTTGATACCTCCCGGTATCTTGTTTCCTTTCATTTTGTATTATCTTGTTGTTGTCTTATTAGTTGATACTAGTCTAGGCACTTTTTTTAGTGGACCTGTAGTACTTCATTTCCAATGCGTTTGGTCATTGCTTATTCTGGTTGTGGTCTGTGATGGTAGAATAAGGTCATGTCCTCATGAGGGGGGAGAGGGAGGGATGGGAGAGGATAGGGAGTGGGGCAAAGGTGTAATGGGAGTAAGGGGTCAAGGGTGCGTTTAGGTTGAGAATCGGATCGTGGAACATAGGAACATTAGAGGGGTAAGTCTATCAAGTTGGCGAAAATTCTCCAGAAGAGGAATATCAATATAACATGTGTTCAGGAGACTAAGTGGGTAGGATCGAAGGCGAGGAATGTAGATGGGTTTACACTGTGGTACTCCGGATACTCGAAGGGTAAGAACGGAGTGGGTATTCTGGTGGACAGGGATCTTAGAGAGTCAGTGGTAGAGGTTAGGCGGGTGAGTGATAGATTAATGTTTATTAAGTTAGTGGTTGGAGGGATCACTCTAAATGTCATTAGCGTATACGCGCCCCAAGCGGGTTTGGATAAAGAGGTTAAGAGGTGTTTATGGGAGGGTTTGAATGAAGTGATGCGTGGTATTCCACCTACGGAGAAGTTATTTGTAGGAGGGGATTTCAACGGGCATATCGGTGCATCTCCTAGTAGTTACGACGAGGTGCATGGCGGTTGTGGATTTGGGGTTAGGAACGGAGGTGGAACTTCTCTATTGGATTTCGCTAAGGATTTTGAGTTGGTGATTGCAAACTCTATGTTCCCGAAGAGAGAGGAACATTTGGTTACTTTTTAGAGTACGGTGGCTAAGACTCAGATTGATTATCTGCTCCTAAGGAAGTTTGAGAGAGGGTTGTGAAAGGGTTGCAAGTTTATCCCGAGTGATTCACTCGCGACCCAATATCAGCTCTGGTGGTGGACGTCAGCATCCCGATAAAGAGGAAGATGAGGGTGGTTTGGGGTACCTCGAGGATTAGGTGAGTGAGGAGGCTATTGGCTTTGAGGGTCTGGAGAAGTAGTGGGTAAGCTAGCGGTATGAGGACGATGACGGCGAGTAGTATTAGGAATGCGGCAAAAGAGGTACTAGGGGTCTCGAAGAGTTACACGGGCTGGCACAAGGGTGACTAGTGATAGAACGCCGTGGAGGAAAAGAAAGTGGCGTATCAACTGTTGGTGGAGAGTACAAATGAGGAGGAGAGGCTGAAGAACAGAGTAAGTTATAAGGAAACTAAGAAGGTGGCAAACTTAGCGGTCACGGAAGCGAAGAGTGCAGCATTTGGTCGCATAGACAAAGAATTGTGGGAAAGGTGGAGATAAGAAGTTGTTCCAACTGGCCAAGGCGAGGGAGAAAATTACTCGGGAACTAGACCAAGTGAGATGCATCAAGGACGAGGAAGGCCAAGTGTTAATAGAGGACGCACAAATTAAGCGGAGGTGGCAGACGTACTTCCATAAGCTGCTAAATGATGAAGAGGGGAGATATTGTGCTAAGGGAATTGGAACACTGTGAGTGTCACCGAGATTTAGCTACTGTAGTAGATTCGAGGAGGTTGTTGGGGCTATGCATAAGATAAGCAGGGGTAGAGCAACAGGGCCAGATGAAATCCCAGTAGAATTTTGAAAGTTTGTGGGTAGAACAGGATTGGAGTGACTAACTGGGCTATTTAATGTTATTTTCAAGACGAATGAGATTCAAGAGGAATGGAGGTGGAGTACGATGATTTTGCTATACAAGAACAAAGGCGATACCCGAATTGTAACAACTATAGGAGCATCAAGCTATTGAGTCATACCATAAAAATGGGGGAGAGGGTGGTGGAAGCGAGGGTGAGGAGGTTGGTGTCAATATCCAAGAATCGGTTTGGGTTCATGCCTGGTCATTCCACTACGGAAGCGATCCATCTTATTTGGAGGTTGGTGGAACTGTACAAGGATAGGAAGAGGGATTTGCACATGGTATTTATTGACCTAGCTACAAAAGTTCGTTGGAGATGTTTGGATGTGAAATGTTTTCCGGTGGCTTATATTAGGGTGATTAAGGATATGTATGATGGAGCTAAGACTAGGGTTAAGACAGTAAGGGCGAATCGAAGCCTTTTTCGGTTGTTATGGGACTACACCAAGGATCTGCGATCAGCCCATTCTTATTCGCCCTAACGATGGACGCACTAACACACCATATCCAAGGGGAGGTTCCATGGTGTATGTTATTCATTGATGATATGGTACTGATTGATGGACGCGGAGCGGTGTTAACGGGAGGTTGGAGGTTTTGAGATAGGCCCTTGAGTCTAAAGGCTTCAAGCTGAGCAGAACTAAGACTGAATACGTGGAGTTCAAGTTCAGCAGCGTGCCGAGTGAAATGGGTGTGGACGTGAGACTTGACTCACAAGTCATCCCTAAGAAAATGAGCTTCAAATACCTAGGGTTGATTATACAAAGGGATAGGGATATTGCCGAGGATGTCACGCACCCTATAGGACTGGGCTGGATGAAATGGAGGCTAGCATCTGGTGTTCTATGTGACAGTAAGGTGCCTCCAGAACTTAGAGGAAAGTTCTATAGAATAGTGGCTAGGCCGGCCATGTTGTATGGTGCAGAGTGATGCCTAGTGAAGAATTATCATATCTAGAAGATAAAAGTTGTAGAGATG
The DNA here is from genome assembly GCA_032618575.1 of Nicotiana noctiflora. Classification (NCBI taxonomy): domain Eukaryota; kingdom Viridiplantae; phylum Streptophyta; class Magnoliopsida; order Solanales; family Solanaceae; genus Nicotiana; species Nicotiana noctiflora. The sequence goes on along the minus strand of JASVEL010012647.1, from coordinate 645,293 downwards.
AGAATGTCGAGATGGATGTGTGGACACACTAAGCTAGATAAGATTAGGAATGACGATATTCGGGGGAAGGTGGGCGTGGCTCCCATAGAAGACAAGATGCGGGAAGCTAGGCTTAAATGGTTCGGGCACGTGAAGAGGAAAAGCCTGGATGCACCGGTGAGGAGGTGTGAACGGTTGGCCTTGACGGGTATAAGGTGAGGTATAGGGCGGCCTAAGAAATATTGGATAGGTGATCAGGCAGGACATGGTGCAGATGCATATTTCCAAGGACATGGCCCTTGATAGGAAGTTGTGGAGGTCGAGCACTAGGGTTGTAGGTTATAAGACAGGAGGCTAGTGTGATGGTGTGTTGATATAGGCTGCTAGGGCTCCAGATGTGTTCTTAATACTTATTTAGGGTCGAAGTTAGTCTATAGTATGTTTATGTCACGACCCGGATTTTCCCCCAACATCGGGATCGTGATGGCGCCTACTCGTGGTAGCTAGGCAAGCCTCTTTATTCACACTACCCTGTTTTTAATAATATTTCATATTCAATAACAACCAAAATCATAACCTTAATTAAACAAGTGCAGAAGTCTTTACGAAAATGGTAATAAGACGTTTCAAGGTAAAATAATATTGAAATCCTCTACCCAAGACGTGGAGTCACCAGCTCACGAACTACTACATGAATACTACACATAAAGGTCTGAAAGAAATATAACATAATCTGTTTGTCTCGGAACAAGGAGACTACAGCTAATGACATAAATAAAAGGAAGAGACGTCGGGCCTGCGGACGTCTGCAAGCTACCTCGGTCTCAAATATGATCAATTCCCACACAAACGATTTACTGCTGTTGCTCCTGATCGAAACCTGGACCTGTGCAAAAATGCACAGAAGTGTAATATCAGCACAACCGACCCCATATTCTGGTAAGTGCCGGCCTATCCCGGCGAAGTAGTGACAAGCCTAGGACCAGACACCCACATAAACCTGTGCAGTTCCATATATATGTATACCACAAAATAACGAGAAATAATCAAGTAGCAACGCAATAAGGAATATCACAGAAGAACTCAACAGTTAACAACGGTCATTAAATCAACAAGGAAAACAAGTATAATGAGAAACAAGTAATATTAAGTCAATGAAATAGCAAATGAAGTGCACGGCATCACCCTTCGTGCTTTTACTCTCATCCTCACCAAATAAGCAAATAAAGTGCACGGCATCACCCTTCGTGCTTTTACTCTCATCCTCACATCCATGGTACGGCATGATCCTTCGTACATGGTTCAATAACAAGGCACGGCATGATCCTTCATGCATAATCAATAACATGATACGGCATTAACCTTCGTGCATAAACAATAACAAGGCACGGCATTAACCTTCGTGCATAAACAATAAATCAAGGCACGGCATCACCCTTCGTGCATTATCACTCTTCCTCACCCAAATAACAATCACGATTAAGGGCAGAGAATGAAAACAACAAATCATGAACCGTCCTGGGCAAAGGACACAATAATCATCACAACAAAGTCCCGGCAAGGGCAATCAATATCTCACTTCACAACAAGTCCCGGCAAGGGAAAACAATAGAAATTCTACAACCCGTCAAGGGTTCAATAATTTATCTTCAAATATGTCTCACAACAAGTATAAACAATGACTCACGGTCATGCTAGACGCCAGTGTATGGATGCTCGTCACCACAGCCCATACACCGCACTCGATCACATAGCACATAGCACGTAATCCTATTCCCTCAAGCTAGGATAGAACAAACACTTACCTCTAGCCTTGAAGTCCAAATTATGCTTCAATTATAGCTCATTCCCCGAAATTCCGCTTTCAACTAGCTCGAATCTAATCACCATTGGTTCCATTATATTAATAATCACTAATTAACTTGGTTTGAATGCTTAAAAATGGTTTTCTCAAAGTTTACCCCAAAATTTCCCAAAACGCCTTTGGCCCCACGTGGTCGGAACTCGGGGTTCGGACCAAAATCCGGTTACCCATTCCACCAGGAGTTCTATTATATGATTTGTTTCAAAATCTGACCTTAATTCGAGGTCCAATTGCCCAATTCACGAAAAGCCTAGGTTCTACCCAAAAACATAGATTTCTACCATGAAAACCTTTGATTCTTATTGAAATACATGTTTAATGTTGTTAGGAATTGAGAGAATTAAGTAAAAAGTGACTTACAATTGCTTTGGAGTGAATTTGGTCTTGAGAGCTCGTGTGTGGTGTGACGGTTTTTGAAAAAGTGAAGAATGAACTGAAGAATTCGTTTAAGTATAGAATTACACAGATGCAGATATCGCAATTGCGAACATGTGTTCGCAATTGCGAATGCTACAGGTCTGGGGCCTGCTGTCCTCGCATTTGCGAGAGAAAGTTCGCATTTGCGAACTATGGCCCAGGTCTGCCAGTCTCGCATTTGCGAGATTTCCTTCGCATTTGCGAAGGTGAGGCCTCATTGCTCAGGATCGCATTTGCGACCCTTTATTCGCATTTGCGAACACTAGCCATCTGAGGCCCTTTTCGCATTTGCGACATTTTGTTCGCATTTGCGAACTTGGCATGATATTGGCAGACTTCGCATTTGCGATCAAGGGTTCGCATTTGCGAACCCAGCCTTGACCTGTCTTCTTCGCATTTGCGAGGATTTGTTCGCAAATGTGAAGCCAACAGCTGGGTGAAAAACCAGCAGTGCAAAAATTCAGAAATTGATCCAACGGCCTATCAAATCTTTACCCGAGCCCCCCGGGCTCCCAACCAAACATGTACACAACATCAAAAACATATTACAAACTTGTTCGTGCGATCACATCGCCAATATAACATCATTTTCATCAAATCAAGCCTCGAGTTCATGATTTTCATACTTTTGGTTTTCAAACTTTCAAACTTGGAACTCAAGGTCCAAAACATATCAAATGACATCCGAATGTCACCAAACTTTGCAGAAAGCATATATATAATATTTAAGACTTGTACCGGGCATCGGAACCAAAATACGAGCCCGATATCATGGTCATTTAATTTATTTTCCTTTAATAATTACAGCAAAAACAATTTCATAGAAAAATTCATAACTTGGGCTCTAGGCCTCAGAATTCTACTCCGGACGCATGTCCAAGTCCCATATTTTCCTACGGACCTTTCGGGACCATCCAATCTCGGGTCCGGGTTTGTTTACCAAAAATATTGACCGAAGTCAACTATATTAATATTAATATCATTTTTCTCCAAATTCTTCATAGAATTCATATTTTCTATCACAAAATCTTTCCGGCTACTTGCCCGGATCATGCACGTAATTCGAGGCAACATAGAATGAGGTTTTCAAGGCCTCGAAAGTGTAGAACAAATGAGGAAAACAAGGGATGACCCCATTGGGTCGTCACATCCTCCACCTCTAAAACAATCGTTCGTCCTCGAACGGACAAGAGAAGGAAGTACTTGAGTCGGGGAACAAATGTGGGTAGAGGCTCCGCATATCAGACTCGGACTCCCAGGTCGATGCCTCAGGAGGCTGACCTCTCCACTGAACACGCACAGAAGGGTAACTCTTCGACCTCAACTGTCGAACCTGCCGGTCTAGAATGGCCACCGGCTCCTCCTCGTAGGATAGATCATTGTCCAATTGGACAGTACTGAAGTCTAACACATGTGTGGGATCGCCGTGGTATCTTCGAAACATAGATACATGAAAAACTGGATGCACGGCTGATAACCTAGGCGGCAGAGCTAGTCTGTAAGCCACCCCTCCCACTCGGTCTAAAATCTCAAATGGGCCAATATACAGGGCTGAGCTTGCCCTTCTTCCCGAACCTCATCAAGCCCTTCATAGGCGACACTCGGAGCAACACTCGCTCACCGACCATGAAATCTACATCTCGAACCTTACGATCCGCATAAGTCTTATGTTTAGACTGAGCTGAACGCAATCTCTCCTGGATAGTCTTGACCTTATCCAAGGCCTCCTGAACTAAATCTGTACCCAACAACTGACTCTCCGCCGGCTCAAACCATCTAACTGGAGATCGATATCGCCTACCATATAACGCCTCATACGGGGCCATCTGCATGCTGGACTGGTAGCTGTTATTGTAGGTGAACTTTGCTAATGGCAAAAACTGGTCCCACGTACCTCCGAAGTCAATGACACAGGCTCGAAGCATGTCCTTTAGAATCTGTATAGTCCTCACGGACTGACCATCCGTCTGAGGATGAAAAGTTGTACTCAGCTGAACCTGGGTGCCTAACTCCTGCTGGACCGCTCTCCAGAACCACGAGGTAAACTGTGTACCCCGATAAGAGATTATAGACACCGGCACCCCGTGAAGTCGAACAATCTCTTTGATGTTAATCTCTGCTAACCTCTCCGATGAGTAGGAGACAAATACTGGAATGAAGTGTGCTGACTTGGTCAGCCTATCAACAATGACCCAAATAGCATCAAATTTCCTCCGAGTCAAAGGAAGTCCCGTAACGAAGTCCATAGTGATCCGCTCCCATTTCCACTCGGGAATCTCAATCCTCCGGAATACACCACCAGGCCTCTGGTGCTCATATTTCACCTGCTGACAATTTAGACACCGAGCGACATACGCAACGATATCTTTCTTCATTCCGTGCCACCAATAGTGCTGCCGTAAGTCCTGGTACATCTTCGCGGCGCCTGGGTGAATAGAATATCGCGAACTATGGGCCTCCGCTAAGATCAACTCTCGAATCCCTTCGACATTGGGCACACAAACTCGGCCCTACAATCTCAATACCCCATCATCATCTAGATTTACCTTCGTGGCACCTCCCCGTTGTACTGTATCTCTCAAATCACGCAAATGAGGATCATCAAATTGCCTCTCACTGATACGCTCTAATAGAGAAGAACAAGCGACCGTGCAGGCTAACACCCTGCTAGGCTCCGAAATGTCTAATCTCACGAACCGGTTGGCTAAGGCATGGCCATCTAGAGCAAATGGTCTCTGACTGGCCGGAATGAATGCAAGACTACCCATGCTGGCAGACTTTCTACTCAATGTATCGGCCACCACATTGGCCTTACCTGGGTGGTATAGAATAGTAACATCATAGTCTTTCAGCAACTCTATCTATCTCCGCTGTCGTAGATTCAACTCCTTTTGCTTGAACAAGTACTGTAGGCTTTTGTGATCAGTGTATACCTCACACGTCACACCATATAGATAATGCCTCCAGATCTTCGAGGCATGCACCACTGCTGCTAACTCAAGATCATGTACTGGATAATTCTTCTCATGTATTTTTAGCTGTCTCGAAGCATAAGCGATAACCTTACCATCCTGCATCAATACCGCTCCAAGCCCTGTACGAGATGCGTCATAATAAACTGTATAAGGCCCTGCACCTGTAGGTAGTATCAACACTGGTGCGGTGGTCAAGGCTGTCTTGAGCTTCTGAAAGCTCGCCTCACACTCCTCTGACCACTGGAACTGGACACCCTTCTGTGTCAACCTGGTCATCGGGGCTGCAATAGAAGAAAACCCCTCTACATATCGACGGTAGTAACCTGCCAATCCCAAGAAACTCCGGATCTCAGTCACTGAAGCTGGTCGAGGCCAATTCTGGATCGCCTCAATCTTCTTTGGTTCCACTTGAATACCTTCCACTGATACAATGTGACCCAGAAATGCTACCGAACTCAGCCAGAACTCACATTTAGAAAATTTGGCATATAGCTGGTTATCTTTCAGAGTCTGAAGAACCACTCTGAGGTGCTGCTCGTGCTCTTCCTGGCTGCGGGAGTACACCAGGATGTCATCTATAAAGACTATCATGAACGGATCTAAGTAAGGCCTGAATACCCGATTCATCAACTCCATGAATGCTGCTGGGGCATTGGTCAACCCGAAGGACATGACCAAGAACTCATAATGCCCATATCTAGTGCGAAAGGCTGTCTTAGGAATGTCAGCTGCCCTGATCTTCAGCCAATTGTAGCATGACCTCAAGTCTATCTTTTAGAACACCCTCGCTCCCTGGAGCTGGTCAAATAAATCATCAATCCTCGGCAGTGGATACTTATTCTTTATTGTCACTTTGTTCAATTGTCGGTAATCAATACACATCCGTATCGAGCCATCTTTCTTCTTTACAAACAATACAGGTGCTCCCCAGGGGGAAACACTGGGCCTGATAAAGCCCTTCTCAAGAGGGCCCTGCAACTGATCTTTCAACTTTTTTAACACCGGCGGGGCCATACGAAAGGGTGGAATAGAGATGGGCTGAGTGCCCGGTGCCAGATCAATACAGAAATCAACATCCCTGTCGGGTGGCATGCCCTGGCAGGTCTGAAGGGAAAACCTCAGGAAACTCCCGTACAATAGGGACTGAGTCAATAGAAGGAACCTCTGCGCTGGAATCACGAACATAAGCCAGATAAGCTAGACACCCCTTCTCGACCATGCGTCGAGACTTAACATAGGAAATAACAGTGCGAACGGAGTGGCTTGAGGTACCTTTCCACTCTAGTCGGGGTGATTCTGGCAAGGCCAAGGTCACAGTCTTAGCATGACAATCTAGAATAGCATGGTATGGGGACAACCAGTCCATCCCCAATATGACATCAAAATCCACCATGTCCAAAAGCAACGGATCAACACGGGTCTCAAGACCCCCAAAGATAACTACACATGAATGATGCACCCGGTCGACTATAATGGAGTCGCCCACTGGTGTAGACACATAAACTGGAATATCCAGAGCACAGCTAGGTATGGCCAAATACGGTGCAAAGTAGGAAGACACATATGAATATGTAGACCCAAGGTCAAATAATACGGAAGCACCTCTGCCACAAACAATAATGATACTTGTGATCACAGCATCTGATGCCTCCGCCTCTGGCCTGGCCGGCAAAGCATAGAATCGGGGATCAGCACCTCCCCTCTATGCTACATCCCTAGGACGATCATCAACTGGCTGACCTCTGCCTCTGGCTGGACGGTCTCCACCTCAATGGTCTCGACCTCCACCTCTATGATCTCTACCCCCGCCTCTAGTTGGCTGGGCAGGCTGAGGGTCAGCTGGGGCCTGAATCATAGGACGAGGGCCCCGCTGCTAGGTGTTGCCCGTCGCTCGAGGGCAGAATATGACAAGATGATCTAGGTCACCACAACCGTAGCAACTCTTAGGCTGATGGGGCCGCTGGCCCTGACGACCTGAATGGCCTCCACGAACACTCTGAAGAGGCTGGGCACTAATAGGGGACTGATCTGAATACTGCTCATAAAACCCACGATCACCTGGTCCACCCTGTGAAGCCTGAAGGGCGGAATGGAAAGGCCTGGAAGACTGGCCCCTATCATAAGATTTCGTGCCACCAGAAAAAGAACCACTAAACCTGCCTGAATGACGAGCCCTCTTGTCTGAAGAATAACCACCTCCCCGAGCAAGAGCCATCTCAACTCTACGTGTTGCATTAGCTGCCTCCTGAAATGATATATCACTCCCCACTCCCATATCCATCTGAAGTCTAATTGGCTGATTATGCCCATCTATGAATCTGCAAACTCTCTCCCGCTCTGTGGGGAGTATCACCACTACATGACGTGCCAAGTCAACAAATCGCGTCTCGTACTGAGTGACAGTCATAGTGCCCTGCTGGAGGCGCTCAAACTGCCTCCGAAGTGCATCCCGCTGAGTAACAGGGAGAAACTTCTCCAGAAATAACTCTGCAAACTGATCCCATGATAAAGCCGGGGACCCTGCTGGTTGATTCAAACAATAATCCCTCCACCAAGTCTTGGCGGATCCTGAAAGCCTGAATGTACAGAAGTTAACTCCATTGGACTCCACTATCCCCATAGTCTTGAGAATCTCATGGAAACTGAATAAGAAATCCTGAGGATCCTCTGATGTGGCACCGCTGAAGGTAGTGGTAAACAGCTTGGAGAACCGATCAAGTCTCCATAAAGAATCAGAAGTCATGGCCGCTCCATCTCCGGCCTGAGCCGTGGTACTCGATTGAGTGGCCACAGCTGGCTGAACCACCGGTGCCTGAGGCTGAAGAGCTACTGGCTCCGCAGTACGAGCAATAGGAGTCTGGGCCCCTCCTCCAGCCTGAGAAGTGGCTGGTGCAACTTGTAATAAACCTGCTCTGGCAATGCTGTCCATAAAACCCGATATCCTAACCAAAGCCTCTCGAAGATCCGAGGTAAATAAGGCCTCTCCTGGGACCTGAGCTGGGCCCACTGGAGCTGCTGGGACTGGAACCTCCTCGCCAGTCTCAATATGAGGCTCCACCTCTGGAATAGCTGCCGGGGGCTCAGCTCTACCCCTACCACGACCTCGGATATGGCCTCGACCCCTGCCCCTCACGGGAGCTGCCTGGGGCTCAGGCTGCTGGTCAGCGGACGAAGAAGCGCGTGTCCTCACCATATGCGAAAGGACAGAGTAGAAGTTCAATTAGTATTTGAGGAACAAAGTCGCACGACAAGAAAGAACAAATGAGAGACTTTTTCCTAACTCAATAGACTCTGGAGGACAAGTACGGACGTCTCCGTACCTACCTCTCAAACTCTACTAAGCTTGTTCGTGAGTGGTGAGACCTATGTAACCTAGAGCTCTGATACCAACTTGTCACGACCCGGATTTTCCCCCAACATCGGGATCGTAATGGCGCCTACTCGTGGTAGCTAGGCAAGCCTCTTTATTCACACTACCCTGTTTTTAACAATATTTCATATTCAATTTAACAACCAAAACCATAACCTTAATTAAACAAGTGCAGAACTCTTTACGAAAATGGTAATAAGCCGTTTCAAGGTAAAATAATATTGAAATCTTCTACCCAAGACGTGGAGTCACCAGCTCACGAACTACTACATGAATACTACACATAAAGGTTTGAAAGAAATATAACATAATATGTTTCTCTCGGAACAAGGAGACTACAGTTAATGACATAAATAAAAGGAAGAGACGACGGTCCTGCGGACGCCTGCAAGCTACCTCAGTCTCAAATATGATTAATCCCGCTAGTGTACTACTGCTGCTGCTCCTGCTCAAAACCTGGACCTGTGCAAAAATGCACAGAAGTGTAGTATCAGCAGAATCGACCCCATGTGCTGGGAAGTGCTTGGCCTATCCGGTGAAGTAGTGACAAGCCTAGGACCAGACACTGTACAGTTCTATATATGTATATACCACAGAATAGCAGAGATATAATCAAGTAACAACGCAATCAGGAATATCATAGAAAAACTCAACAGTTAACAACAGTCATTAAATCAACAAGGAAAACAAGTATAATGAGAAACAAGTAATATTAAGTCAATGAAATAGCAAATGAAGTGCACGGCATCACCCTTCGTTCTTTTACTCTCATCCTCACTAAATAAGCAAATAAAGTGAACGGCATCACCCTTCGTGCTTTTACTCTCATCCTCACATCCATGGTACGGCATGATCCTTCGTACATGGTTCAATAACAAGACACGGCATGATCCTTCATGTATAATCAATAACATGGCACGGCATTAACCTTCGTGCATAAACAATAACAAGGCACGGCATTAACCTTCGTGCATAAACAATAAATCAAGGCACGGCATCACCCTTCGTGCATTATCACTCTTCCTCACCCAAATAACAATCACAGTTAAGGGCAAGAGAATGAAAACAACAAATCATGAACCGTCCCGGCAAGGGACAAAATAATCATCACAACAAAGTCCCGGCAAGGGCAATCAATATCTCACTTCACAACAAGTTCCGGCAAGGGAGAACAATAGAAATTCTACAACCCCGCAAGGGTTCAACAATTTATCTTCAAATATGTCTCACAACAAGTATAAACAACGATTCACGGTCATGCTAGACGCCAGTTGTATGGATGCTCGTCACCACAGCCCATACACCGCACTCGATCACATAGCACATAGCACATAATCCTATTCCCTCAAGCTAGGATAGAACAAACACTTACCTCTAGCCTTGAAGTCCAAATTATGCTTCAATTATAGCTCCTTCCCCAAAATTCTGCTTTCAACTAGCTCGAATCTAATCACCATTGGTTCCATTATATTAATAATCACTAATTAACTTGGTTTGAATGCTTAAAATGGTTTTCTCAAAGTTTACCCCAAAATTTCCCAAAACACCCCTGGCCCCACGTGGTCGGAACTTGGGGTTCGGACCAAAATCCAGTTACCCATTCCACCAAGAGTTCAATTATATGATTTGTTTCAAAATTGGACCTCATTTCGAGGTCCAATTGCCCAATTCACGAAAAGCCTAGGTTCTACCCAAAAACATAGATTTCTACCATGAAAACCTTTGATTCTTATTGAAACACATGTTTAATGTTGTTAGGAATTGAGAGAATTAAGTGAAAAGTGACTTACAATTGCTTTGGAGTGAATTTGGCCTTGAGAGCTCGTGTGTGGTGTGAGGGTTTTTGAAAATGTGAAGAATGAACTGAAGAATTCGTTTAAGTATAGAATTACACAGCTGCGGATATCGCAATTGCGAACATGTGTTCGCAATTGCGAATGCTACAGGTCTGGGGCCTGCTGTCCTCACATTTGCGAGAGAAAGTTCGCATTTGCGAACTCTGTCCAGGTCTGCCAGTCTCGCATTTGCAAGATTTCCTTCGCATTTGTGAAGGTGAGGCCTCATTGCTCAGGATCGCATTTGCGACCCTTTATTCGCATTTGCGAACACTGGCCATCTGAGGCCCTTTTCGCATTTGCGACATTTTGTTCGCATTTGCAAACTTGGCATGATATTGGCAGACTTCGCATTTGCGATCAAGGGTTCGCGTTTGCGAACCCAGCCTTGACATGTCTTCTTCGCATTTGCGAGGATTTGTTTGCAAATGTGAAGCCAACAGCTAGGTGAAAAACCAGCAGTGCAAAAATTCAGAAATTGATCCAACGACCTATCAAATCTTTACCTGAGCCCCTCGGGCTCCCAACCAAACATGTACACAACATCAAAAATACATTACGAACTTGTTCGTGCGATCACATCGCCAATATAACATCGTTTTCATCAAATCAAGCCTCAAGTTCATGATTTTCATACTTTTGGTTTTTCAAATTTTCAAACTTGGAACTCAAGGTCCAAAACATATCAAATGACATCCGAATGTCAACAAACTTTGCAGAAAGCACATATATAATATTTAAGACTTGTACCGGGCGTCGGAACCAAAATACGAGCCCGATACCATGGTCATTTAATTTATTTTCCTTTAATAATTACAGCAAAAACAATTTCACAGAAAAATTCATAACTTGGGCTCTAGGCCTCAGAATTCGACTCCGGACGCATGTCCAAGTCCCATATTTTCCTACGGACCTTCCGAGACCGTCCAATCTCGGGTCCGAGTCCGTTTACCAAAAATATTAACCGAAGTCAACTATATCAATGTTAATATCATTTTTCTCCAAATTCTTCATAGAATTCATATTTTCTATCACAAAATCTTTTCGGCTACATGCCCGGATCGTGTACGTAATTCGAGACAACATAGAATGAGGTTTTCTTTTCCTCAGAAGTGTAGAACAAATGAGGAAAATAAGGGATGATCCCATTGGGTCGTCACAATTTAGCGGCCCTATATGTACGTATTATTCACTTGCGTATGTAGTCTTGTGCCTTTGTTGATGCTTAGTGTTAATACTTTGCTCTATATTTTCTGGTTATTGTGTTACTGGTGTTATATGTTAGGATTCATTTGCTGCTACTGATATATTGTCTCTTTCCTTCTTGTGCCGAGGGTCTACCGAAAATAACATCTCTACTCCTCCGGAGTACAGGGTAACGTCTGCGTATACACTACCCTCTTCAGACTCTACATGTGGGATCTCACTAGGTTGTTGTTGTTATTATTGAGTTATATCCTAAGTCTGTTCATTTTCCGTTTAAAAATAGTGTAATCCATTGATTCACGCAGCAAATGTTGTAATCCAATGCATCACGCCATGAATACAATCGAATACACTCGGATACAAAAATTGTATTCATGAATACAATAGCTTAAATACACAGAATATACTCTAAAAACTGAAGACATAACCATAGAAAATAATATAGTAAATAATAACTACAACTAACTAATAACCACTAAAACATAGTGAATTGTGAAAGCTTCTCAAATTTATTTCCGAGTTGCGCTTACTTTCTTACTTTGAAGCTATTAAAGATGATAATAGACACTTACCATTTATCACACACACACACAAAAAAAACATGTAGTATGGGCATATCATTCTTTACGGAAAAGGTATTCTAACCAAAAGATTGTTTATGAAAAAGTTGGGGCGTGATCGAGCGACATAGTAATATTTATTACCTCATATATAAAAGAAATATAGTTAAATTGTTATAAATAGAATTCTATTTATGATGAATGTCTATATTCAGAGAGATTCTAGGTTTTACTGCTTGGTGGCTAAGTCATCATCTCCATATAAATAAAGGGTTCTATTTCATTATAATTTATCCCATATCAATAAGAATTATCTTCTCTCTACTTTGCTCTGCAATATTATTTTCTTCTTTTATTATTTCATAATACGTTATCAGCACGTGACTCTAACCAATTGAGTAGAAGCTTTAGGATTGAGCACAATAATTGTCAATTGTTCCATGGACTTCCTTCATGATTAAATTTTGCATTTAAGGTAAATATTTTACCGTATTTTTCTCTTTTATTCTATTCTTTGATTTTATATACAAGCAAAAACAACAAACTTTGATTATAACTCTAATGAACTTTAAGAAATTACAATCACCTGAAGCGGTAAAATTTTTTAGGTCTTGCCATGATCAAATTCATGTATGATTGTGGGCAAACTATTGAAAATCCGTCCCATTGAATTTGCTCCATTCTATTTCCCTTTAGACCAGACCCCACCTTGTGGGAATATACTGGGTTGTTGTTGTTGTCTCATTCCCTTTAGAGAATGTGATACCAGTATGTGATAAGTCTGAAAGAAGACAAAATTACTACTATGAATGTATCAATGGATGTGGACGTGACAATAGACAAAATTATAATCGTCATTATTGTGATATTGAGAATAATAAGGATTCTCGAAATAATCCTTCAATCTGTGAAAGTAATATTTGTAATCGATTTGACATAAAATTTTATAAAGAACATATAGATGATTATGGTCCATTCATGATGTGAATGTGATAACATCTAATTTATGAATACATATTCATTCTTCAAAAAATATGAATGTGCTAGTGGTAGTGAATATACCATACTCACCTCTAGAATAAGGTTTGAGATGATATAAGCAAATAATATCATTATTATGGAATGAAGTCATTGGTCACGTACCTATTGTAAGCCAAAATATTTTGACATTGTGATTATTAAAAGACAACAGTAATGCAAAAATAGATCTTTGATGACTATAAAATATTCATATATTATATACTTAATAATAAATTTTATATATATGTAAATTTTCTGTATTTTCTAACAGTATTTTGCAGGAAATAAAAATATAATGACAAAATAATTAAAAGGATAAAAAGAGATCACGAGGCATCATGAAAAAAGAGACCACGAGGCATCGTGGCACCTTATGAGATTCAATTTCTATAAAGGATGTCTTATTTGTGTTGATTGGAAGAAATATCATACGAACCTTGCAACATAACTTTTTTCTAGATTTGGTCTTTACTTCTTTCTGTATCTCTTTCACTTTCCTCTTGTAGTTTTTTTGAATTTTCTAAGAGTGTTGATATTATTTTAAGAATTCTTTTCTTTGTGAGATTTAAATACTCCATAATGGAGTAATCTCTTTCGTTGGGATAGTTGATGAAGCTCGATATTGTTATAATATTAATCTCAATTTTACAACATGCTTAACCTGAAACTTTCTAGTTATATCTCTATATTGTGCTGGAATATTAGTTTTAAATTAATTATTATCACTTCTTTTTATTTATTCTCCAAAGTTAGATGTATGTCAATTTTGTAATTCTCACGAAGAAATTTAATATGATAACTATTGGGTAAAATAATAGAGTGAAAGTAATTCTTTTTAAACTATCATTCCAAGTCTTTAGTCTTGCTTACTTCCATTTTAATTCTCACGAAAGAGTTGGAGTTGGCAAGATTATTGAACTTTTAGTAAAAAGTAATTGCAAGAGGATATTTCTATATTGTGTTGGAATATTAGTTTTAAATTAATTATTATCACTTCTATCTATTTATTCTCCAAAGTTAGTTGTATGTCAATTTTGTAATTCTCACAAAGTAAAATTAATATATGATAACTATTTGGTAAAATAATAGAGTGAGAGTAATTCTTTTTATGCTATCATTCCAAGTCTTTAATCTTGCTTACTTCCATTCTAATTCTCACAGTGGAGTTGTAGGTGGCAAGATTATTGATTTTTAGTAAAAAGTAATCGCAAAAGATTTTTACTATCTTATAGTGCAATTCAGGCAAGAAAAGTATTTCAGTTTAATCGTCATGAGTCATATGTCAATTGATTTACATAATTCTCACGGAGTGTTATTAATTGATTATTTCTTAGTGCGCAAATTTATTTGTATTAGCAATAAACAGTTATTCCTAAGAGAAATACATGTAGAACTAAGATTTTATTAGTATCACGCTATCGAGTGAATTCAATGATTCCCAACTCTTTTTTAAATATAAATCTTCCGAAAGTTATTTTGTTTCAACTTAAGCAATTTAGACAAAAAAACAAAACTTCATCAATTTGGTTTTCCCAAATAGTAGTAAGTATATTATAAGTTTGTAGCTAGATTCTCCAATCTCTGTAGGACGATATCATAAACTATACTAGTATTTGACAGAGTATGAGCGGCAAAATCTTATACCCATTGGCCTCGTCAATCTTGCATATAATTTTGACCATAACCATAATGGAATAAGTTTCCCTTTAATAGAGATATTCAGCATATGGATGTTGATAAATATGTGGTAGTACTAAATTAATTGATAGCTCTCGAAGAGCCAATTATTACTATTTTGGAGAAACACAATTGATTACCAATAAGGTATTGTGTTGTAGTAAGTCTCAAAGAAACTTATTCAGTTTTCAAAGTATACGCGAAAGCGGTTGGTTATATTGAGACTATAAATAAATGAGAGATTTGATATCTTCTATTACTACAACCTGTAGTTGGGTAATATGTATGTGAAAAATACCCGCTTTATTCTTCAATTTGTACTACACAAATAAAAGAATACTACAATAAAGTGGATATTTATTGATATAAAAAATTTATATCATAATAAACTTGTAGTTTATTGATAATTGCACTTGTCATGACGTAAATCTGAAGTTTATCAACATTGATAATTTATTCAGTTTGCATAATTGGTTTACCCATATCAATTTAAATATGATGTACAAAAATAAAAGTGTGACGACTCGGCCCGTCGTCACGAGAATTAACACCCCGTTATGTTGTAATTATATGGTTTATGGTTTTATATCAGTGTTAGAGTATATCAGATAAGTTAGGAGTGAATTGGATTGAAAATGAGGCATATAGCCTTTTTGAAGGAAACTTGAATATGGAAAGTCAACCTGGAGTTGACTATTTAGTTAGAGGGCTCGAAATCGGATTCTGATGATTCAGGTAGTTCCGGGAGGTGATTTGTGACTTAGGGGAGCGATTGGAATTGAATTTGGAGGTCCGGTGTAGAAATAGGCTTGAATTGGCTAAGGTTGAATTTTGGCGAAATCCGAACGGTAGGTGAGATTTTGATCCGGGTGTCGAAATGGAATTCCGACAATTCTTGTAGCTTCGTCATGTGATTTTGGATATGTCCGCAAATTTTCAGGTCATTCGGACGTCGTTTGGTCGGGTTTTTGGTTGAATGTTAGTTTCGGAAGTTTTGAAGAAACTTAGGCTTGAATCCGTGTGTAATTGGTGATTTTGATGTTTAGGATGGTATTTTTATGATTGGAACAAGTTTGTATCGTGTTTTGGAGTATGTTGGTGGTTTTCGTTGGGGTCCTGGGGGCCTCGGGGTGAATCCAGACCATCATCCGGCATTTTTGGAACATGAAAATCTGCTGAAAAGTTGCAAAAACTGTGCAGAAAATAAGCATTCGCGTTCGCGGGGGCAAGGCCCACGTTCGCGTAAGAGGAAGTTGGGACGGCATCGCGTTCATGTGGGAGAAGGACGCGTTCGCGAAGGAGGATTAGGCGAAGCCACGCGTTCGCGTGAGAGCCTACGCGTTCGCGTAGAGGAAAACTCGGCGGCTGGGGAGAATGGCCTTCGCGGACGCGTGACTGTATGTCGCGTTCGCGATGAAGGACTGGAACAAGGCATCGCGTTCGCGTGAGGGGGCATCGCGAACTCGTAGGGTTAAATTACCTGGCGGTGAAATTAAAAACCAGAACTGGCCAGTCACGGGTTTGCACTCCATACACACAAATTTTGAGTTCTAGAAAGAGAAACTCACGGGAGTGCTGGGAAATCATCGGGAGTTCGTCGGAGGTAAGTTTTGTGGCTTAATTACATCATTTTATCATGAAATCCTTGGTTAATTCTCTGTAAATGGAAGATTTAAGGTGGGTTTTAGCCCTAGGCCAAAAATTGAAGAAAAATACTGATTTGAGTGGGCAAATGGAGTCCGATTTTGGTAAATTTTATATGCCTAGACTCGTATTGAGACGAGGGTTCTGAATATGTGACTTTTGTAATTTTTCAAGAAGCGTACCGAAAGTTGGGTTTTGACAACTTTGGGAATTTTGATGTAAATTGAGTTATTTTGACTGGGTGTCGTCCCATTGGCCTAATTTGTTGTGTTTCTACCATATTTGATCAGATTATACGCGTGCGGAGCTTGATTCTAGTGGAAAAGGCATCGCGGATTAGTTGTCAAGCCGAATTAAGGTGAGTAATAGATGTGGGTGTGACCAGCGGGTTCGAAACCCCGGTATACCACTTTATGACGCTGTATAGCGGCGAGATACGTACTCTCTTGTGAGTGCGGGGTCGATTGTGATTTGGGGACTATGGCTTAGTCCGACCTATTGATATTGTATTATGACATTGGCTATTCTTGAGCCGTTGAACCTCCTTCTCGGACGGTTGCATATTATATAGTGATATTGGCTATTTTTGAGCCGTTGAACCTCCTTCTTGGATGGTTGAGTATACTTATGGGCTGTGAGCCAGTTATTGGGATCCTGCGAGGATCGTTAGCATTGTGCTGTGATATTGACATGCTAGTTTTACTACCAGTCCAAAGCAATTACTGTTATTATGATTTTCCAATCTCTAGAACTTTGACATACTGTTTTCAACTAAAAATGATAAAAGTGTTTTCAAAACTACTTTTGAGCCTGCGAGGCTGCATTTGCATATTAGCTGACTGGTAGTGGATCGGGCTGTGCGCCACAGCATATATTCATGATATTGTGCTTGGGTTGTAGGAGCCCTTCCGGAGTCTGAACCCCCACAGTGAGCATGGGTACCCAAATTGGATCGGGCTGCGCGCCGTAGCGGTCATTTCATGCATTGCGTTGCATTTAGCTACATCTGCTAGTTGTTATACTATGTTGTCGATATTTTGTTGGTTCTCTACTGTTGATATTGAACTTTTACAGGGTATTGGTTACAGCTTTACATAGTGTTTTATTGTGGATTTCTTATCTACGCTGTCTTACCCCTGTTTATTACCACTGAGTCTGGCAGTACTCACTTTACTCCCTGCACCTTGTGTGCAGATCCAGGTATCTCTCAGCAGACCTGATTCGGTAGCCGCTCGGAGGCATTGTGCAGGATAGTCGAGGTAGCTGCAGCGTCCGCAGGACTTGACTCCCCTTCTAGCTGTCTTTTCGTTTCATGTTGTCATTTCTTTCCGCACTGATTTTTGTTGTAAACCTTATTACACTTATGTTCTTTAGAGGCTCTTGACTCTTGACCCCTCAGTCTTAGGGGAGTTGCATTATGTTGGGACTTGGTTCCCTGTTTTAATATATATCTATCAATGTTGTCTTATAACTTGTTATGCTAAAATGGGATAAGGCGAGCTCCTAGCTCCGTGATTGTTGTTGGTTGGTCAGGCTGGCCTAGCAGTGTGCTGGGCGCCATCACGACCGAGTTTGGGATCGTGACAAGTTGGTATCATAGCTTAGGTTTACTAGGCCTCGTGAGTCTTGAGCCGGTTAGTAGAGTCTTGTGGATCGGTACGGGGACGCCTGTACTTATCCTCGGGAGGCTGCGAACCTTTAGGAAACACTTCACTTTTCTTGAACTCTGTCGTGCGATCTTGTTGTTCTGAGAACTGAACTTCTATATTCTATTCTCTCGCAGATGGCGAGAACGCGAGCATCAGGACGAGGTGGACGACCTCCATTGCCACCTGCTAGAGGCCGTGGGCGCAGTCGTGCTAGAGGTAGAGGTAGGGCAGCTGAGACAGTGCTAGCTGACCCGCCCGTTGTACCTGTTCAGGAGCAGCCCCCAGTGGTTGATGCTCCAACAGCCCCAGTTCAGGCCCAGACTGTATCTATTGCCATTCCTGGTCTTCAGGAGACTCTTGCCCAGATATTATCGGTGTGTTCCGGTTTAGCTCAGGTAGTATCGGCTACCGCTACTGCAGCGACATCTCAGACAGGGGGTGGTCAGCAGACCCCTGCAGCTCGCACACCTGAGCAGGTTGTTCAGGGACTTCAGACGCCAGAGGCAGTCCCCGCTCAGTCGGTTGCACCAGTTGTTCCTCCAGCTGCACCGGCTCCAGAGCATATGGTTCAGGCTATGCCCGACGACGAGCAGCGTCGTCTAGGAAGATTTGGTAGACTCCATCCACCCCATTTCAGTGGCGCTGAGGGAAAGGATGCCCAGGGTTTCTTAGATAAGTGTCAGAGGATGCTACGTACAGCTGGTATTCTTGAGTCCATCAGAGTTTCATTCACTACTTTTCAGTTTACTGGTCCAGCGTTCGATTGGTGGGAGGAGTTTGAGAGGCGTAGGCCTGCGGGAGCGGCACCTCTTACTTGGCAGCAGTTTTCTACTCTCTTCTTGGAGAAGTATGTACCTCAGTCCCGTCGTGTGGAGATTCGTCGCTAGTTTGAGTGGTTGGTACAGGGCGATATGTCAGTGACACGGTACGAGCTTAGATTCACACAGTTGGCTAGGCATGCCACATGGATGATCCCTACTGATAGGGAGAGGATCAGGAGGTTCATTGATGGCCTCAACTACTCCATCCACATTCTCATGACCAGAGAGAGAGTTCTATCATCATCATTTGAGCAGGTTGTGGATATGGCACGCTCCATTGAGGCGGATCGTCGCCGGGAGAGGGAGGAGCGGGAGGCCAAGAGGCCTCATGGTTCTGGTAGTTTTAGTGTGCTCCATCTAGAGGGCATTTCCAGCAGGGCAGAGGTCGCTCATCTAGACCTTCTTATTCAGGCCGCCCTGAGCAGAGCGGAGGTTCTTATGGTCGTGGTCGACAGGGATTTCAGCAGGGTCAGTCTTCACTTAGTGCCCTCCCAGCCCAGAGTGCAGCACCTACTTCTTCAGCCCAGGGTTCTTCTGCGGCGAGGGGTTCCCTTCAGTCCCCTTCTCCAGCACCAGGTGCTTGTTATGAGTGTGGTGAGTTTGGCCACATGAGGAGGCAGTGCCCTCGACTCCGTAGGGACAAGGCTCAACAGAGGGATCAGCCCTCCTCTTCAGCACCATCTCAGACTAGTAGAGGTGGAGGTCGGTCTTCTCGTGGTCGCCCCGAGGCGAGAGAGATCCGGTGGAGGCCAGAGGCACGATTCTATGCACTCACCGACGGGCGTGATGCGGTTGCCTCCGATGCGGTGATTACGGGTATCATTTCCGTCTATCACAGAGATGCCTCTCTTCTATTTGATCCAGGGTCCACATATTCTTACGTGTCCTCTTATTTTGCACATCATTTGGGTGCGACTCGTAGTAGTCTTGATTTACCTATTCATGTATCCACTCCCGTGGGTGATACGATTGTTGTGGATCATGTCTATAGATCCTGTGTTATTTCTATTGGGGGTCTGGAGACCCAGGCAGATTTGTTATTGTTGAGGATAGTGGACTTTGATGTTATATTGGGTATGGACTGGTTGTCTCCGTATCATGCTATATTGGACTTTCATGCTAAGACAGTTACGTTGGCCATTCCTGGTATTTCTCAGATTGAGTGGCGGGGTTCGACTGATTTCGTCCCTAGCCGTGTCATTTCGTTCTTAAAGGCTTAGAAAATGGTTGAAAATGGGTGTTTGTCGTACTTAGCATTTGTGAGAGATGTGGGAGCTGAGTCTCCTAGCATTGATTATGTACCTGTGGTGAGGGATTTTCCAGATGTATTCCCCTCAGACCTACCGGGCATGCCGCCGGACAGGGATATTGATTTTGGCATTGACTTAGTGTCGGGCACTCAGCCTATATCCGTTCCTCCTTACCGGATGGCACAACCTGAGTTGAAAGAACTGAAAGAGCAGCTTCAGGAGCTTCTGGATAAGGGTTTCATCCGCCCTAGTGTGTCCCCGTGGGGTGCGCCTGTGTTATTTGTTAAAAAGAAGGATGGTTCCATGCGAATGTGTATTGATTATAGGCAATTGAACAAAGTAACGGTGAAGAACAAGTACCCTCTACCGCGCATTGATGATTTGTTTGATCAGTTACAGGGTGCGAGGGTGTTTTCTAAGATTGATCTTCGTTCAGGCTATCATCAGCTAAAGATTAGGGACTCTGATATTATGAAGACTGCATTCAGGACTAGATATGGGCACTATGAGTTCCTTGTGATGTCTTTTGGGTTGACCAACGCCCCAGCAGTGTTCATGCATCTGATGAACAGTGTGTTCAGGCCATAGTTGGATGCATTCATGATCGTCTTCATTGATGACATTCTAGTCTACTCCCGTAGTCAGGAGGAGCATGCTCAGCATTTGAGTATTGTGTTGCATAGATTGAGGGAGGAGAAGCTATATGCTAAATTCTCCAAGTGTGAGTTTTGGCTCCAGTCAGTAGCATTGCTGTGACATGTGGTGTCTCGTGATGGTATTCAGGTTGATCCGAAGAAGATAGAGGCGGTGCAGAGTTGGCCTAGACCGTCCTCAGCTACAGAGATCGGGAGTTTTCTTGGCTTGGCGGGATATTATCGCCGGTTTGTTCAGGGATTTTCATCCATTGCTTCTTCATTGACTAAATTGACCCGGAAGGGTGCACCATTCGTGTGGTCGGATGAGTGCGAGGAGAGCTTTCAGAAGCTCAAGACAGCTTTGACCACAGCTCCAGTGTTAGTATTGCCATCAGCTTCGGGTTCATATACTGTTTATTGTGATGCCTCGAGAGTGGGGATAGGTTGTGTGTTGATGCAGGAAGGTAAGGTGATTGCTTATGCTTATCGGCAGTTGAAGCCACATGAGAAAAACTATCTTGTTCATGATTTGGAGCTAGTTGCCATAGTTCATTCCTTGAAGATTTGGAGGCATTATTTGTACGGCGTGTCTTGTGAGGTGTATACCGACCATCATAGTCTCTAGCACTTGTTCAAATAGAAGGATCTTAATTTGAGACAGCGAAGATGGCTTGAGTTGCTTAAGGATTATGACATTACTATTCTATACCATCCGGGGAAGGCCAATGTGGTGGCCGATGCTTTGAGCCGGAAGGCGGTCAGTATGGGGAGCTTGGCATATATTCCAGCTGAGGAGAGACCATTTGCTTATGATGTTCAAGTGCTAGCCAATCGGCTAGTGAGGTTAGATATTTCGGAGCCCAGCAGGGTATTGGCTTGTGTTGTATCTCGGTCATCTCTATATGATCGTATTCGTGAGCACCAGTATGATGATCCACATTTGGTTGTCCTGAGGGACAATTCAGCATGATGATGCTAGAGATGTCACCATTGATAGTGACGGCGTATTGAGGATGCAGGGCCGGATATGTGTGCCCAATGTTGATGGCCTTCGTGAGTTGATTCTGGAGGAGGCCCATAGCTCGCGGTATTTTATCCATCCAGGAGCCGCGAAGATATATCAAGACTTGAAACAGCACTATTGGTGGAGGAAGATGAAGATGGACATTGTCAGACATGTAGCACGGTGCCTCAACTGTCAGCAGGTTAAGTACGAGCATCAGAGGCCCGGTGGTGTATTTCGGCGCATTGATATTCCTCAGTGGAAATGGGAGAGGATCACTGTGGACATTGTTACTAGACTCCCTCGGACAGCAAGGAAGTTTGTTTCTGTTTGGGTGATTGTGGATAGGCTGACTAAGTCTGCATATTTCATTCCAGTTAGTACTACTTACTCATCATAGCGGTTGGTAGCAATTTTTATTCGGGAGATTGTCCGGTTGCATGGGGTCCCGGTGTCTATCATATCCGATAGGGGCACTCAGTTCACTTCTCAGTTTTGGATAGCGTTTCAGCGGGAGATGGGTACGCGGGTTGAGTTGAGCATCGCATTTCACCCCCAGACAGACGGGTATTCTGAGCGCACTATTCAGATCCTGGAGGATTTGTTGCGAGCATGTGTGATTGACTTTGGTGGTTCGTGGGATAAGATCTTGCCACTTGCTTAGTTTGCCTATAACAACAGTTATCAGTTGAGTATTCAGATGGCCCCGTACGAGGCATTGTATGGCAGACGGTGTAGATCTCATGTGGGATGGTTCAAGCCAGGTGAGGATAGATTGATAGGGACCGAGTTAGTTCAGGATGCTCTGGATAGAGCGAAGTTGATCCAGGAGAGGCTTCGCACAGCACAGTCTCGCCAGAAGAGTTATGCTGACCATAGAGTTCGAGAGTTGTCTTTCATGGTTGGTGACAGAGTATTGTTGAAGGTTTCACCCATGAAGGGTGCCATGAGGTTCGGGAAGAAAGGGAAGTTGAGTCCCAGGTACATTGGTCCTTTTGAGATACTCGGGAGGGTTGGAGAGGTGGCATATGAGTTGGCCTGGCCACCCAGCTTATCCAGCGTTCATCCAGTATTCCATGTGTCTATGCTCCGGAAATATATCGGGGATCCGTTTCATGTATAGACTTCAGTACCATTCAACTTGATGGTGATCTATCTTATGATGTGGAGCCAGTGGCTATTTTGGGTAGACAGGTTCGAAAGTTGAGGTCCAAGGAGATTGCTTCAGTCAAGGTGTAGTGGAGAGGTCGGCCCGTGGAGGAGGCTACTTGGGAGGTTGAGCAGGGAGATGCGGAGCAGATATCCTCACTTGTTTGAGACTTCAGGTATATTTCTTGACCCGCTCGAGGACGAGAATTTGCTTAAGAGGAGGAGAATATGACGACCCAGACTGTCGTCAAGGTAATTACCACCCCGTTATGTTTTAATTATATGTTTTATGCTTTTATATCAGTGTTAGCGTATATCGGGTGAGTTAGGAGTGAATTGGGTTGAAAATAAGGCATATAGCCTTTTTGAAGGAAACTTGAATATGGAAAGTCAACCTGCAGTTGACTATTTAGTTAGAGGGCTCGGAATCGGATTCTGATGATTCAGTTAGTTCCGGGAGGTGATTTGTGACTTAGGGGAGCGATCGGAATTGAATTTGGAGGTCCGGTGTAGAAATAGGCTTGAATTGGCTAAGGTTGAATTTTGTCGAAATCCGAACGGTAGGTGAGGTTTTGATCCGGGGGTCGGAATGGAATTCTGACAATTTCTGTAGCTTCGTTATGTGATTTTGGATATGTACGCAAATTTTCAGGTCATTCGGACGTCGTTTGGTCGGGTTTTTGATTGAATATTAGTTTCGAAAGTTTTGAAGAAACTTAGGCTTGAATCCGTGTGTAATTGGTGATTTTGATGTTTAGGATGGTGTTTTTATGATTGGAACAAGTTCGTATCGTGTTTTGGAGTATGTTGGTAGTTTTCGTTGGGGTCCCGGGGGCCTCGGGGTGAATCCGGACCATCATCTCGCATTTTTGGAACTTGAAAATCTGCTGAAAAGTTGCAGAAACTGTGCAGAAAATAAGCCTTCGCGTTCGCGAGGGCAAGGCCCGCGTTTGCGTAAGAGGAAGTTGGGACGCATCGCATTCGCGTGGGAGAAGGACGCGTTCGCGAAGGAGGATTAGGCGAAGCCACGCGTTCGCGTGAGAGCCTACGCGTTCGCGTAGAGGAAAACTTGGCGGCTGGGGAGAATGGCCTTCGCGGACGCGTGACTGTATGTCGCGTTCGCGATGAAGGACTGGAACAAGGCATCGCGTTCGCGTGAGGGGGCATCGCGAACGCGTAGGGTTAAATTACCTGGCGGTGAAATTAAAAACCAGAACTGGCCAGTCACGGGTTTGCACTCCATACACACAAATTTTGAGTTCTAGAAAGAGAAACTCACGGGAGTGCTGGGAAATCATCGGGAGTTCATCGGAGGTAAGTTTTGTGGCTTAATTACATCATTTTATCATGAAATCCTTGGTTAATTCTCTGTAAATGGATGATTTAAGGTGGGTTTGAGCCCTAGGCCTAAAATTGAAGAAAAATACCGATTTGAGTGGGCAAATGGAGTCCGATTTTGGTAAATTTTATATGCCTAGACTCGTATTGAGATGAGGATTCCGAATATGTGACTTTTGTAATTTTTCAAGAAGCGTACCGAAAGTCGGGTTTTGACAACTTTGGGAATTTTGATGTAAATTGAGTTATTTTGACTGGGTGTCGTCCCATTGGCCTAATTTGTTGTGTTTCTACCATATTTGATCACATTATACGCGTGCGGAGCTTGATTCTCGTGGAAAGGGCATCGCAGATTAGTTGTCAAGCCGAATTGAGGTGAGTAATAGATGTGGGTGATGACCAGCGGGTTCGAAACCCCGGTATACCACTTTGTGACGCTGTATAGCGGCGAGACACGTACTCTCTTGTGAGTGCGGGGTCGATTGTGATTTGGGGACTATGGCTTAGTCCGACCTATTGATACTGTATTATGACATTGGCTATTCTTGAGCCGTTGAACCTCTCGGACGGTTGCATATTATATAGTGATATTGGCTATTTTTGAGTCGTTGAACCTCCTTCTTGGATGGTTGAGTATACTTATGGGCTGTAAGCCAGTTATTGGGATCCTGCGAGGATCGTTAGCATTGTGCTGTGATATTGACATGCTAGTTTTACTACCAGTCCGAAGCTATTACTGTTATTATGATTTTCCAATCTCTGGAACTTGACATTTACTGTTTTCAATTGAAAAAAATGATAAAAGAGTTTTCAAAACTACTTTTGAGCCTGCGAGGCTGCGTTTGCATATTAGCTGACTGGTAGTGGATCGGGCTGCGCGCCGCAGCATATATTCATGATATTGTGCTTGGGTTGTAGGAGCCCATCCGGAGTCTGAACCCCCACAGTGAGCACGGGTACCCAAATTGGATCGGGCTACGCGCTGTAGCGGTCATTTCATGCATTGCGTTGCATTTAGCTACATCTGCTAGTTGTTATACTATGTTGTCGATATTTTGTTGGTTCTCTACTGTTGATATTGAACTGCTACAGGGTATTGGTTACAGCTTTACATAGTGTTTTACTGTGGATTTCTTATCTACGTTGTCTTACCCCTGTTTATTACCACCGAGTATGGCAGTACTCATTTTACTCCCTGCACCTTGTGTGCAGATCCAGGTACCTCTCAGCAGACCTGATCTGGTAGCCGCTCAGAGGCATTGTGCGGGATAGTCGAGGTAGCTGCAGCGTCTGCAGGACCTGACTCCCCTTCTAGCTGTCTTTTTGTTTCATGTTGTCATTTCTTTCCGCACTGAGTTTTATTGTAAACATTATTACACTTATGTTCTTTAGAAGCTCTTGACTCTTGACCCCTCGGTCTTTGGGGAGTTGCATTATGTTGAGACTTGGTTCCCTATTTTAATATATATCTATCAATGTTGTCTTATAACTTGTTATTCTAAAATGGGATAAGGCGAGCTCCTAGCTCCGTGATTGTTGTTGGTTGGTCAGGCTAGCCTAGCAGTGTGCTGGGCGCCATCACGACCGGGTTTGGGGTCGTGACAAAAAGAGAATTCACATGGGTAAATATTAAAGAACTAGAAAGTTCTTTACGAATTCTCTTATGTTGCTTGTTCTCATTATTTAATGAGCCAACTAAAATTGGGATTGAATCCCATGAATGCTGGAAATATCAAAGGTGAATATGGGCTCATTCACTTGCCATGTATACCACATAAGATACATCTATGAGATGGTTACATGCGCGATTATTATTAACCCGCAACATGGTGTTTATGAGGTAACTTGCTCAAAAATTTGATTTAGAGCATAATTTCCAAAAAAAAATTTCAAGATAGTTCATCTTGCTAAGTTGGTTTACATTGCAGTTATTTTAGCAAAATAAGTGCCTCAACTAATAACTAAACAGTTGCTTATGAAAATAAAGTTTTGTATATTAGTTTGATATACATTATATACGAAAGCATATTATTTTCTCCCCTCACAAGTGGTTCACAGTCAGGAATCAAATAATTCCATCTTATTATTATTGATGTGCAGTGTATATTTTGATTAACACCATAAAGCAGAAAGATGCATTCTCAAAGTTGAGGAAACAAATTTGTTTTTCTAACATAAGGGGGAGACATGAAAAATAGTTGAGAAAAAGTTACGAGGAATGAATTATCGTTTCTACATCTAGATCCTCAATAAGATAATATGATCTTGAAGTTCATAAAAGGATAATTCATCTGCAATATATTGCAAAGCATGTCAGACGCATTTGTTGACCCAAAGAAAGTAACTTTATTCTCAATGCAAATGCTCGTATTAAGTTCTAGAAGGACAAAGTTTATGGTACGCTTAAAGCGTATAGACAGATCGGCTTCAAATAAACTTCTTGATAAAGAAGATGAGCAAATGATCAAAATGATCATAATAAAGGAGGCAAGTGATCTAGAAGATCGCATGACATAACACTTCATAAAATCTCATGAGAAATTCAGGTATCTAAATATATGAATGAAGATATCTCTATGTTATGCCCATATGAAAACAAAGAGGTTGGAACCGACTAAAATGTTTGTCGACAACATTGATTATAGCGCTATATATATATATATATGAGGATCTTAAGTGTGGAGAAACAATTCGAATAGAATTTGGTTTCATATGAAAGACATATAGTTTTGAACGTGTAATTCAAATACTTCAAAGTATAAAGCCAATGATATGTGCGAATATGCATCTAATTAAAGTCTATTACATGACTTATATGGCTTAATTTATGAGACACTTGAAAGATTTAAATCGCTGGAAGCATATACAATTCTTGGTCCTGAAGTACATATCTTAAGTGCTATTTGCGCACATACGTATCTTGCTATAACTATAAGCATGATAATATCATAGCGAGGATTTTCAAGGTGCAACATATTCATTGGAGTCAATATGGCTATTTTATTCATCAAATCTCTGCCGACGTCAACCTTCAAGAAGCTAGAGTACAAGATTGGGATGCAAAGGCTTAAAGATGTGAATTGATGGTCTCGTCAGGAGGAGTTAATGCGCGTTGCACTCTTTTTCCTTTACAAAGTTTTGTTCCACTGAGTTTTCCTTACAATGTTTTTAACGAGGCAACCAAAATGCGTATTATTAAATATATGTACTATTTTTCCTTCTCTAGAATTTTTTTTCCCACTAGGTTTTATTTTAGTTAAAATTTTAACGAAACACATTATCTATTGAATAGAGTGTTATAAATAAAATTCTATTTATGATGAATGTTTATATTTAGAGAGATTTTATTACTTGGTAGCTAAATCATCATCTCCCTATAAATAGAAATTCTATTCCATTGTAATTCATCTTATATCAATAAAAAATCAATATTGTTTTCTTCTTTTATTATTTTATAACATAAATAATATTATGAGAATGATTTAATTATTCATCTTCGCAGGTACTTAGTATTTTTCTTACCAATTAGAGAGCCGGAATCAAACGTAAATTTCGGAATATTACAACAGTTAAGTCCCGTCATACAACTTACAACTCTCAACTACCTTGGCAGAACGTAGCTATCAAATTGAGGCATAACATACTAAATCAGCATTTCTGAATCACGCGAGAGCCTTTCAAAATTAAATTAGATAATATCAAAAAGACATTCAAATCGGTAGATATCTCTACAAATATACAGCTAACCCTGCCGGATAAAACCATTATGGTACACCTTGAAGCATTACATAATCTCCAAGATCTCAATAACACATCTCTGTCCCATAGAATTCGGATGGCAACGCTGGAGCTCAGCTTCACCCACTTATAATGAGCATGAGCTGATAACTATGGTATAGTTGTTAAGGTGTTTCTCGACAAGCATAAAGTATCATATGATGCAAGTTCACTGGGAATGTCCGAAGAATCACACTTAACCAAAAGCTCTGCGTCTAGAATTCCATAGATCCACTCTTTAGCCTTTCCATTCGTGCCTGGAGACCTGAAAGTGCCTTCTCATCCATAGGAAGAACCCCACTCTGAATGGAATTTTCGACGCTAGAATGTTCAATACCAGGAGCTTGACTTGACACCATGTGGCTGACATTACCATTCATGGACATTAGTGTCCTACTACTTGGGTCCGGGTTCCCCCCAGTTGCTGCTAATGACATGTTTTTCATTCTTTCGCGGATTGCTTCTAGTGTTCCACTACTAACTGCAACAAAAGCTAACTGGTAACTGACATTTGTTGCGAAAATTTAATATATCAAAAAGGAATAAAGAAGAAGGACAAGGCTAGAGGAGAAATAGCTTGGCACATGCATACCTCCAGAAGGCAATCTATCATTTCTTTGTTCCCCCAATTGGTGCCGTAACTCCAAATGTTCAGATGAGAGTCCCCTTGAGAGCAGGGCATTACCACCCCTGTCATCTTCGCCATATGACGGTGGCAAACTAAATTGTGATGGTTCAACTTTATTGTTTACAGATTTCGCATCATTCAATGGGTTTGTATTTACGGGAGATAACGTGCCAAATTTGGGAGAAGACAGGTTTAATGAAGATGGAGGAGGAGTTGACATGGGTACACTAGAAGGCGTCCTTCCAGCTGCAGCATTCTTTTCCATCTGCAATATTATTTACACACAACAATTGCTTCATGACTAACAACTCTGAGTTTATAAATGTGTAGGTCAAAGAGATCCAATTCACACCTGGGTAAGACCATCTCTAATATATGTTCGGAATGCCTCACTAGCATTTTGCAGCTGAGCAAATATATCAACCTAAAGCAGATTGGAAAAAATGATAATACAAGTTCAGCATTATAGGCAGGAACGTAAGGCGACACTTACAGGATGAAGTATTATACCTTGGGATACAATTGTGTGATCCGGTACAACTCATAAAGACCAATTGTGCATGTTTGCTTATCACCGATCTTCTTAAATATGGCAGCAAGTTCTTGCTGTAAAACACACAATGTAACACAACTTTTTTATTAACTAGTACAAAAGAAAAGGGCAGCCCGGTGCACGAAGCATCACGCAAGGTCCGGGGAAAGGCCGCACCAAAGGGATGTGATATAGATAGCCTAACTTAATGCAATCATCAGTGGTTAATTCCACGGTTCGAACCCGTGACATAGGTCATACAGAGACAACTTTACAGTTGCTCCAAGGCTCCCCCCTCCCCATCAGCTAGTACAATACAACAAAATTGTATTTCACGTGATCTACTTAAATGCAATATATTGTAACGTGGAATAGCTGATGAACGAAGGAAAATTCACTTTTGAAAGGAAAACAAGCTAAAGAAATGATGGTGAACGACACACTATACCTTCAGTTGTGCATCTGCATTATGTGTTGCAGGTGCTGGATTATTCGCTGCAGAATCACCCCAGTGAGTTTGCCCAGGTACAGACGGAGTCAACATCCTTGCAGCTGCCAAGGTCTGAAAGATTATTAAAATCAGTTGCGAACTCCACATGAATGACTAGAGCGTAGAAGCCACATGAATGCAAAAAACTGCATGACCTGAAGGTTAAGATCAATGTAAGCAAGAATAATGGGTGGTGGTTGCATGTCTATCGGCACCATCGATAGGTGACCTTTAATGGCAGTACCACGAAGCTTGACAAGCTCATGCAACACAGTTTTCACCATTCGTAAAGGTTTATCATCGGCTCCCGCTCTGTCAATATTTAATAAGATGAGAATTAGGATATAAAGCTGCTGTTAATCCATATTGAATCACATACCCAAAAAGCAAAAAACTGAAATCTAATTAAAAGACACCTCCTCCTGATCTCATCCATTCCTAGTTCTTGCAGGTAAATGTGAATGCTCTGAAGGATCCGATCAAGGTCGACATCATATATGGTACTTTGAAGAACCTATATAATGTGAAAGAAAAGATTAACAGCCACAATATCAACCTACAAGAAAGAAACTTGTCTACTATTACTGCCGCAACCTGAGAGAGCTTGTATAGATTTTGCATCCAGAAAGTTACTATTAACATATTTGCATAAAGACGCAGATACTGACAGTAATTTCCTACACGTCACAATCTAAAAAAACCAGGAATGTTGCAGTGAAAAGCAATAAAAATTACCTTCGTAAGTTTTATAAGACATTTCACAACCAAATCAGAGAACTTCTGATTTCTTACGACAAGAGATTCATCTGTTGCTGGAGATGGCCACCTTGATGGGTCCAAAGGCCTTAATAATTTAATCAGCACAACGAAGGATGATGTTCGATCAGCATTGTCCTAGATTAGGGACCAACAATAGATAGAAAATAATCAGGACAAGTCGCTAAAACAAAGGTAAACAAGTATTACATTCTAGTTGATGAAATTTCAAAATCAGAAATACCAATATTTTTAGCATCAGAACGTTCAATGCTTTCAAGAGCTGACTGCCATCATCCATGCGGGGTACTCTCTCATCAAGAAGCCAAAGCAAAAGCTCAGTAATGAGGATATCTAGGGTACTCTCCTTTACGGCATGAGCAAGTGTTTTATTCTGGAATGTCTGCAAACAAATAAACAACCAGAGCTTGAGATAATTCCCACTAAACGCTGCTCCATATCAAGGAATAATCAGTATTTGAGAAAAATTAACAGAAATTGGAAACCACATACCTGCATGAGTGTGTTAAGAACGTATTTGCAAGATCTTGATGATGCACCCATCAGACTGAAGTCAAAAGTTTTTGCTACCTGTCGTCGGTCTAGAATATGAGCAGTGTGAAGCATATACAGATAACAAAGAATGAGTCACAAAAGAATGATAAGTATTGTGCCTTATTTGCCAAGCAGGAAACAAGCTTGTCTGCATCTTTGACAATGTCGTCCATGGCACTGCCTTCAGGATCGTTGGTAGCTACGGCCAACAAATGGCACACAACTTTCATACCTTCAACAGACTGCAAGAAGGGAAAGGTTTGCTTGCATCAGTGAATAAATGACAGTTACTCTCCATCCTCCTTAATGATGCATCGCAATATACACAAGTGCATCAATGAGAATTCACACCAAAAAAATAAAAGGATAAACAAACACCATCAACTGAAGGCATTAAACTCCAGCAATTGAAATATGGATCCAGATTTCAAAATTTGAATGGATACAAATACCATCCATATTCTTAAACAAAAACACAAAAACAATGAGCATCATATTAATTTTAGAACACCCAATATTGATACAATGTAGTACTACTTAGAGTATAGTTACTTTTATTCAGCTCCTGGCGGACGTATGGAGTATTTAAGCATTATACAACCCTATATTTCTTTAAACATGGGGTATGACAAGTGATAAAGATAAAACCACCTCTCCTAATCCAGGAAAAAGCAAAAGAAAAACAACCTGCTCCGGGGAATCAGATGCTATAATATCCAGAGCTTCATTCCAGTCAGAGGGACCCATTGTACAAGAAACTGGCCGGAGATTCACAATTCTTTCCATCGGAAACTCTGTATTGTTATAAATATCCCTGGAAAGAAGAGATAAAACAAACATGCAAGGAAAAAACCTTAGCAAACCCAGATTCAGATTGGTAAGAGAAATAGGATGCAAGGATCTCTTCGTCACCTATTTAAGATTGGGCCAGCTAACGACCGTGAAACTTCACCACTCGGCTCCGCTATATCAGACCTAGAGATCAGAAAATCAACACTTCCAATGTCAAAGAAGAAAGTTACAGGCTTAAGGTAAAATACGAGCTCAATCTGGAACAAAAGGCAGAACGAAAACACACAGATGTGGTTATTTTTTCCCATAGAAACAAAACCGAAAACAAGTTAGAACTTAACGGAAGACCAGTAATTGGTAAGTTACAAGGTCTAAGTGTTCAATAAATATTTTGAGAATGAGGGTCAAAGTGTTCTATAATTATCCAGGTCCTAGACAGTTGATTGTTAAATAGAAGGTTGGATTTGCAGTCCAGGGAAAGAGGTCATTTGATACCCCGCAAAAGTTGTTTCTTGTCTAGTCAAAACGTTAATTGAAAGTACACTCCTCCAAAAGAAATTTCTTGTCTAGTTGAAACTTTAAACATCAAAAGTACGTGGTACATGTACCAAGAAAAAAAAAATCCTAAGCAATTAGATACCCGTTATCCCTCACTGAACGCCTTAAAGCAGCCCTAGCTTCCCCAGGTCTGCCTTCTCTTCTTTTGTCCATCTCTCTAGCCTGGAAAAGATTAGTGAGCAATTCTATGAGAAAGGAAAGAAAAGAAAATATGCAAGAAAACAAAGCAAAAAGAAGAGCAGAGAAGTTACCTTCCACTTGAATCTATCATCTAACATGCTTCTCTGCGCCTCCGTCAGTTTTCCAAGATATTTCCAAATGTCATCACCTGAAAGACGTTTAATTAGAACCTTAACCAGCATCCAAACAATTCTACCATCCATCCAGTTCAATGAAAAAGGATCAGAAGGCAAAACACACACACCGGGGCTCAAGGAATCTTACAACCAATAGCCAGCTAAACTCAACCTTATACCAGTATTAATAACAAATGAGCCTCATTGAACACAAATTTTACTGCTTTGGAAGCCTCGCAAGTTACAGGTCTGGATTAAGGGTGGCAAGTGAGCGGGGCGGGGCAGGTTAGAAACGGATAAAATATCCAACCCGCCTCATATTTAATACGGATAAAAAATGGGTAAACCAGCAGATAATATGGATATCTATACTATCCATGACTTCTTGAATATGATCACTTTTGGAAGAATCCCTAGTCTCCAAACTTGAGGAACGCCCAATTTGAATCTTAACAAATATAAAAGTTAAACACATTTGTGGGTAATATGGATCTTTATCCATATTCAATCCATTTTTAAAAAGTTCATTATCCAACTCGTTTTTAATGGATAACTTTTTTTTAAATCCATTTTGCCACCATTAGTCTGGATGTAAGTTGCACATATAGCTGCCAGCGAAATCTTTGTGATGACGAAGATACAGTTACCATTTCCAACATTAAAAAGCCTCATAGAACACAAACACTCACCAAGAATCTTATAGCCAGTAGCAAGAGTATTCAACGCAGCCTTCCTAGTTTCACCATCTCGTTCTGCTGTTAAATTTGCAACATCTTTCAACGATTTTAATTGTCCACCAATCTATCAGCAGGAAGTACTGTATGAGGATTAAGCAACTTCTAGAGATGAGAAGATCAATACACTAGGATATTTACCTCAGCTTCATGATTATCCAGTAAGTAGCCAACAAGGTCAGCACATTCTATACGAGTTCGATTGCTCCTTGATCGTAAGCCTTCCAAAATATAAGGAAAAGTCTTTGCAGCAGAATATGCATGAATGATTTGCTTAGTTAGCTCTCGCATTTTTTCACGCACTTTTTCAATGTTATGGCCAGACTGGAAAAGATTGAAAGAAGATATCAGACAGGTCAGCGTTAATATGAAACAAATAGGAGGAGATGTTACATGTATAAACAATCAGTGAACACGCCTAAATATCCCTTTGTGTGTGAATGTAACATCAAACAATGTCAGACTACAATAAAAGCCAAACGTCTAACATAGTCTGCTATCCGAAGGCAAAAGCATACCAGAAAAGGCAGTTAGCTCGATTTACAGGTATGTCTATATACACAGATCTAAAAGATGAACATAATAGGGTATTGCCAGTAATAAATAAGAAAATGCTAAGGATCCAAGCTATCAGTAACTATTTTTCGTCTTACAATCGGTTGCTTTTCATGTCTCTCTTCTTTTGCCACTGCAGGAGAAGAAAATTATTGATTTTGTGCTAAAGAAAAGGATGGGGTTGCCATTGGCAAATGATCATCACACTCATTAACCACTTGTCTTATGTCTTTTTTTTTTTTTTTTTATTTTGCACCGGGTGTCCGAGTCTCTTCGAGCCCCGACTAATCTCGGGGGTGCACAGGCCCTCGGCAAGGAGTTTCCCGCAAGTGCACCACGGTTAATTCAGGTTTTACCCGGTCTGATGGCCCTCAGAAATTGTTTGCACTCAGTGGGTTTCGAACTTGAGACCTTGAAAGGGAGCAAACCCCAAGGCTCAAGTCAATTGCCACTAGGCCTACCCCTGAGGGTTCACTTGTCTTATGTCTTTGTTCCCTCTCCCAGCAAAGAATAAACAAAGAACTGATAAAAGGGATGTCTTACGGCATGGTATCAAGGACGGGAAATCTTTTTTTTTGAAAAGGTAACAGATTCCAATATATTGATAAAATTTGTCCGTAGCACAAAGATTGTGCTAAGGAGTCACAGGTTACAAGACCCAAAATAGATCGAAACCAATCTTGTAACAGCTACAAGAAGCCTATGAGATCTACTAGAGATTCTACATCTTGAACAAGTGCTTCTTTACACCAAAAATAAAACAAAAAAATACAATTCATCTTAATCCTTTGTTCGTGGCTTGCCACATCTTCAAAACATCTAGAGTTTCTTTCCTTCCAAATGGTCCACCAAATACATGCTGGGACAATGTTCCACCACTTCTTTTGGCTTGTGATTATCCCGGAGCCATTCCAGCTTTCCATCATCTCATCAGTTCTCCTAGGCATTGTCCAACTTAGGCCTTTCATGCTCATGAACAACTGCCACAATCTGCTAGTCACCTGGCAGTGAATGAACAAATGACTGATTGTCTCATTCTCATTGCCGCACAAAAAACATCTTGAGCATAGTTGTATTCCTCTCTTCATCAAATTTTCATGAGTTAGAACAGCCTGTTTTACCACTAACCAGCAAAAAATTGACACCTTTAGAGGAACTTTTGCCTTCCAAATATGATTCCAATGCCAGAGGCCGTAGCTCTGGTCACATCTATTTAAAATCCTGTATGCTGAATTTACTGTAAAGGTGCCATTGATGTTTCCGACCCACACCAGCTTGTCTTCTTGATCAGTAGTTCCTCTGAAGATCTGTAGAAGACTGAAGAAATCAGTCACTCTACTCATTTCCCAATCATTGAGAAATCTTCTAAAGGTTAGGTTCCATCCTTGTAGGCTCCAAGTTTCAGCTAGAGTTGCATCAGGTTGTTGTGCTAAGCTGAAAATAACCGGAAAACTCTCCTTGAGGGGACCATTTCCTATCCAATCATCATTCCAGAAGGAGATCTTCATGCCATTCCCAGTTTTGAAGCTGATATTGGAAGAAAAATCTTGCCATAGGGCTCTTATTGATTTCCAAACACTCACTCCATATGGGCTGGTAACAGGACTTGTGCACCACTGCCCCACAGTCCCATATTTTTCATTAATCACCTTCCTCCATAGTGCTTGGTCTTCCAGAGGGAATCTCCACAACCACTTCATTAAAAGACTCTTGTTATGATGCCTTAGGTTTCTAATACCCAAGCCCCCTTCCTTCTTGCTGCATGTGAGAGCTTCCCACTTGACCAAGTGATAACTTTTCTTCTCCTTGTTTCCTTGCCAAATGAAGTTCCTCCTCAGAGCGTCGATTCTCTTCACAACCTTGACTGGCATGGGAAAAAGAGACATCATGAAGGTGGGAAGAGCATCTAGAACACTATTAACCAGGACAACCCTACCTCCCAGGGACAAGTAATTGCTTTTCCAATTAGATAGTTTCTTTCCACATCTTTCCACGATTCCATTCCATATCTGTTGAGACTTATTTTTAGCCCCTAGAGGTAACCCCAGATATGTAGTAGGTAGAGTCCCCACCTCACAACCCAAAGAGCCTGCTAGTATTTGAATGTTTGGAACCTCGTTCACAGTGAACAAATGGGATTTTCTCCAGTTTACATGTAAACCTGACACAGCTTCAAACACAGTCAGGATCAACCTCAAGTGTGTAATTTGCTCTACTTTGGCATCACAGAAAACCAGTGAATCATCAGCATATAAAAGGTGAGTAATTTCCATATTACTTATGTCATTGTTGTGCACCTTGAAGCCTCTCAGCCAGCCTTCAAGATTGGCTTTCTTGATCATGCTATTCAAACCTTCCATGGCAATAATGAAGAGGAAAGGTGAGAGTGGGTCTCCTTGCCTTAATCCTCTTTGAGATGGAAAAAACCCCTCTGGAGTGCCATTCACAAGGATGGAGAATCTAACATTACTAATGCAGAAGTGAATCCACTTAATCCATTTGCAGCCGAAACCCATATCTTTCAAAAGCTTGATAAGGTAATTCCAATTTACGTGATCGAAAGCTTTTTCAATATCAAGTTTGCACAACACCCCTGGATCTTTCCCCCTAATTCTGGAGTCAACACATTCATTAGCTATTAAAGCTGCATCCATGATTTGCCTGCCTTTGATGAAGGCCATCTGTTGAGAGTCCACAAGTTTATAAGCCACCTTCTTCAGTCTATGAGTCAGCACCTTAGAAATGATCTTGTAGACACTGCCAATCAGACTAATAGGTCTAAAATCCTTCAACTCAGCTGCTCCAACCTTCTTAGGAATCAAAGTTATGTAGGTAGCATTGAAACTTTTCTCAAAATATTCTTGTGAGTGAAAATTCTGAAAGGTATTCACCAGATCTTCTTTTAGGACATCCCAGCAGTGTAAGAAGAAGCCCATGGTGAATCCGTCAGGTCCAGGAGCTTTGTCAGCTGCACATGCTTTAAGCCCATCCAAAATTTCTTGCTCGTCAAAATCTCGCTCTAGCCACTCCACTTCTGAGTTATTTAGTTGAGGGGATTGGCTATAGTTGAACTCAGGCCTCCATGATTCGGACTCGCTATACAGATGCAGGTAAAAATCAAGGATCTCACTTTTGATTGCAGCTAAATCCTCAACTTGAACCCCATTGATGGTGAGTCTATCGATTGCATTGAACCTTCTATTAGCATTTGCCACCATGTGGAAGAACTTTGTGTTTCTGTCCCCCTGTTTCAACCATTGTACCCTTGATTTTTGTCTCCAGGACAACTCCTCGTTCTTTGCAATTTCTTCTAGGTCCATAGTGAGGCTTGCCATCTGTAACAGTTCGTCTTCAGTAAGGTCCCTAGTCTCCTGGGCAATTTGTAGTACCAGGATATTATTAAGACAATCAGATTTAATAGCTGACAGGTTTGCTCCTTGAGTTAAGCTCCAATCTCGTAATTTGCCTTTTAAGAGCTTGAGTTTCCGAGCAAGCATAAAGTCGGGTCTCCCCTGCACATTGAAGGAAGACCACCACAATGCAACCATGTCCTTAAAGCCCTCGACTCCCAACCACCAATTCTGAAACTTGAAATAAGATTTAGAGGTCTCCCAGACACCACAATTAAGCAAAATGGGGGTGTGGTCAGAGACAGGTTTGGGAAGCACTGATTGCCTTATGTTCCTAAAGCTCTCATCCCAATCAGAGGATAGCAAAAATCTGTCCAATCTAGAAGCAATATGAGAATTGTTGCTCCTGGTCCATGTAAACACTCCCCCTAGAAGCGGAGGGTCGAGAAGCTCAAGGTCCTCAATGAAATTGGAGAACTCAGTCATGGCTCTTGATATGGTGTTGCTGTCCCTTCTTTCCTCCATAAACCTAGTGACATTGAAATCTCCGCAAACAACCCATGGACCATCGAAAGATCCCCTGGAAGCAGCAACTTCCCACCAAACATTCCTTCTTTCAAGTCTACAATGCGGAGCGTAAACTCCAATCAAGTGCCAAGAGAAATTATAGCCCTGAGCATCAAACTTAACAGTGATAGAATAGCTACCTACATTAATCACCTCCCCTTTCCAGGATCTACTGTCCCAAAGAACCAAAATACCCCTTCTACTGCCACTAGCTTCCAGACAGCCAAATTTGACCCATCTGAACCCCCAAATTTGTTTCACATAACTCTGCACATCTCCTTCCAATTTTGATTCTTGTAAGCAGTAGATATCGGCCTTCCAGTTCTCAAATAGAGACTTAACAATAGATCTTTTATCCCTTCTGTTCAATCCCCTCACGTTCCAAGAAATAATTTTTACCTTCATTGGTAACAATTGAAGGTAGATTTCCCCCTGCTTCTTGAACTGGACTCTGGGAAGTTCATGTTGAACACCAGATTCTGAACTTCCATGCTCCCCTTCTTCTTTTTTGGAGTCGACACTATCTTAAAAGCAGTTTCTTCTCTTATCTTTGATCTGCGCTTATCAATTTTCATGAAGAGGGACAGAGCTTCTCCCTCGCACCCCTGAAAGTTCACTCCATATGCTTTGCTCATCTTCAAAACATTTTTGTGCACCCATAAAGAAGCTTCCATCTCCGCCTCTAGAAATTGAGGGACCAAAGGTTCTGCTTCATCAACAGACCATGCCTCTTGATCTTCATATTCTGACAATTGTAGGGAATTCTTGGGTAGAAGAGAGAAGGGAATGATTTCGCCACCCCCAAAAGCTTGACCTTCTTCTTCGAATCCACCATGCAAAGCCAAATTCTCTATTGTGTCTGAGAGACGTGGTGGGTCTTCTATTGCAGATGGATCTTCTGCTACAACGATGTCCATTGAGTTATGGATTGCATAAAGTTCTTCCAACATTGGGTCGGGCCTCTCCCCTGGGTAGAGAACTGAGAATCTGTTTTTTATTCCCAGATCTGGGCTTTTAGTAAAAGAGGGGATGGGCTTAGTAAAAGAAATAGGGGGACTTTGAATTTTACTAGGCCCATAAGATAACTCAGTAGCATGTGAACCTTTTTTAAAAGAAGGCCCCACCTCAATGTCACATGACTCTTGAGCCACGTGCCTCTTACTTTCCAGACCCATAGCTGTATTTCTAGGGTTAGGACCCCTAGAAATTTCAAATTTTTCTGATGTACTTTCAGCACTGCACCATGTCGCCGGCGATTCACACCAGATCGGCACAGAGAAAATTATGCCATTTTTCTCCACCTCTATGACTCTTGGGATTCTGTCCAGTGGGCCCTTCACTTTGATTCGAGCCCATTTTAAATGATTCCTGAGAGAAGTTTCCTCCTCTGTTTCAATCCATCCCCCACATTTATCCCCAATTAGCTTGAAGATTTTCTGGGACCAAAGATGAAGAGGAATCCCCAGTAATCTCACCCAAACCCAGTCCAGCTTTGCATCAGCCGGGTAGCAGCCTACTGTAGGTGACCACCATTCAAACATCAACAGCTTGTTCCTCCATCTCCATTCCCCCATTTTGATATGGTCTGCCATTTTTCTTGACGGAAACTCGAACAAGAATTTTGAGCCATGCATTTCATACATCTGTATGCCAGGGATATTGCTCCATTTGTTAGTGACCCATCTCCTGATGTCGGAGAGAGTGGGCAATTCCTTTGTATCACTGAAGCTGCCAACCAAACATCTGCTTAGCAAATCCTTATCAGAAATTTCAGGTCCTTGAACAGTAACTCGTTGTCCAAAATGGTTTTGTGCAGACGACGTCGAGGTTCCTTTTGCCTCCCACTTATCGGTTTTGAGTGCTTCAATATAAGAGTGCTCCTCTGTTGGTTTGACAAATCTTTTCATTTTCACAACTGGAGCCACCTTATTTATGAACTTCTCTATCTTTAACGCAACATCTCTCCAACCCACATTGAATGCTGCTTCTGGAAGGATTATGACTGCTCTGCGTTCCCCCTGTACTGCTACAATGCTTATATATCTGCCAAAATCATTGTATTTCTTTGTGCAGAAGAAGTTGAAGACATGGTCTCTGGACTTCCACCGTCTGAATTCATTTCCCTTTCGATCAGATGATGTATGAAGATGACCGCAAACCCACAGCATGACATTTCGACTGAGAGTCATTTTCCTCATGAAATTCTTCTTGCGTTCCACCCATTCGTACCAAACCTCTGCACCATTTTTGACTTCAGTAATGTCAAAAGACTTCTCACCAATAATAAAATATATTCTATTAACCATAATTTCCTCCCTGAGTCTTGCCTGAAAATTTTCTATGTTCTCAGGCTCCTCGGGGAGTGTGCCTGAGTGCTTTCTAAAAGTAGACCAATTAAGGACAGGAAATCTTTCATCCTTGTTAAATGCAAATCACTTATCAATCACAAGATTATTGGGGGGACTAGGAATCAAGAATCTCTGAATACACAATAAAAGTTTGTTGATGAAGTGGCTATGGAGGTCCGACCTAGAGGAGCAAGCATTATGGTATAGGGTGATATCTGATAATTGAGCACCAAACAAACCAAAAAACACGTGGAGTGTCAGTTTGAAGAAGCATATGGCCTGAATTCTAGCAACTCAGAAACATTAGAGTTGAAAATGGAAGCAAAGTGTGTTCTGGCACAGGATGTGTGGATTGACCATGGTAACTTGAAGGACCAATTCCGGGCCAATTC
Organism: Nicotiana noctiflora; assembly: GCA_032618575.1. Classification (NCBI taxonomy): domain Eukaryota; kingdom Viridiplantae; phylum Streptophyta; class Magnoliopsida; order Solanales; family Solanaceae; genus Nicotiana; species Nicotiana noctiflora. The sequence goes on along the minus strand of JASVEL010012647.1, from coordinate 604,571 downwards.
CGGATCTATACGAGTTACTGGTTTCCAACAATGCTACGTTGGCTAACTGCAGAACAAATGGGACTAAGTTAATTTAGAAGAAATATGAATCATTGGGAATGCCAGTGTATGTGACTTTTATAAATGGAAAAGTTTCAAGGTAGTTCATAAGGCGTAGTTGATATAGAAAGGTTCCTCCAAAGGAGAATTCTCAGACAAGTCTTGTTAAAGGGTTTTGTCCAAGAATTCAAGGTAGTTCATAAGGCGTAGTTGATATAGAAAGGTTCCTCCAAAGGAGAATTCTCAGACAAGTCTTGTTAAAGGGTTTTGTCCAAGAATTACAGCATCTCAACCGTGGCCTTAGAAACAAATATGGAAAGTCAAATGCTACTTATGTGGCAGCCAAACAGAAACCATTAGCTATCTTTTTTTGCACTGTCCTACTACAAACAAGCTATGGCAGCTATTTCTCAACTTTGCTGAATCAAACAGTCCTTGCCTGGGAATACAAGGGCTCTTTGTTGTTGCTGGAATAGGCAAGGGCTGGACAAAGCAAGAAATAGCTGGTGTGGTTTACAATTCCAGCTTGTATCTGGTTGTGGAGAGAAAGGAACTTGAGATGTTCCGAAGAGAAGTAAAAATCGAGGATTAAGTTAGACTGAATCATTTTATTTCACTTTTGGTGTAAAATAGGAATATCGGGGTTGTAGGATAGGGACTTCTAGATTTTTCGTACTCCTTTCCCGGGGTGGGTGAGGCGTGGTAGGGCCGCCCATAGATGATTAGTTTGTGTTCTCTTGTAGTAGTCATTTCTGGTAGTTACTATTTTAATATCATTGCATGCCTGCTTATTTATGGTATTTATGTCTCTTATGTTTAGATAATTTTTATGCGATGTATATTGGAGTAACTAATGCGGTTTTTGTTTTTATTTTTGTTTTTGTTTGCCTTTCTTTTCCCTACGCCGAGGGTCAATTGGAAACAGCCTCTTTGCCCTCTCGGGTAGAGGTAAGGCCTGTCTACATATTACCTCCCCAGACCCCACCTTGTGGGAATATACTGGGTTCTTGTTGTTGTTGTAAAATAGGAATATGCGAATGAGGCAGAAAAACAACAACAACCCATTAAAATCCCACAATTGTGGTCTGGGGAGGGTAATGTGTACGCAGACCTTACCCCTACCCCAAAGGGGTAGAGAGACTGTTTCCGAAAGACCCCGGCTCAAGATAATAAAAAGACAAAAGGAGAGACTATTAGATTCACCACGGAAATTTTATTATAATTCAACGAGGTTTTTGCTCATGTGTACAGTAACACCAGCGCTACCTTTGTACTTTATTTAATACATTTGTTACCACTTCAACAAACATAACAGAACAACCTGAAATAGAAATGCTGCAACAAATCACAAATAAACGTACAAATAACACGCATGAAGAACATCATAACAATTTTAAGTAAAGGAGCTCATTGGACAAGTACCTTCTCAACCAAGCAAGGAAGGAAAATGGCAGCTTCAGCTTCAGTCATCATGTATCCCTCGTTTCTTAACATCTCAAAAAGCTCAGGCAGAAATTCCAGAACCTTAGAAACATTATCACAGTGAAGTACAGAAATGACTTTAGGAGAGAAACCAAACAACAACAACAAAGCTAAAAAAATAATGTGATCTCATTATGGAAAAGGACAAATAGAAAGAATAGGGATAGAAATAAACCTTGAGCAGGCAGGAAGTGTTTGATTCGCAGAACCTCAGGACAAACCATCTGAGGACTATATCAAGAACTTCGATTAGTTCCTTCGCAATTGATGGAAGTGCCTGTAAAGTGCAAAAGTAAAATGGTTGATGATAGCGAATTAACAAAATAATGTTTAATTTAATGATAAAAGCACCTTTTGCAGCATCTCTATTCCATCAACTTGTTTCTTGAAGTCTGTACTTAGAAGTCTCCTGTGCAAATCCTCTCTGAAGTACTTCATCAGGTCAGTCTGTGCCATTAAACATTAATGAGATTAACCAATCAAATGAAAACTACTGCAAGAATTATAATACTACAAAATGCAACTTCTTGAAACCTCAAGATCTTGTATTTGTTCCAACCGTGGCTCTTCAAACTTAAATCTGCGAACAATTATTCTCTCTCTTTCACCCTGTAAATGTATTCGGTCATAGCACCACTGAACAAAAAAGAATAGATAACACAAATACAATATTTCCTGAAATGAGATATACCTTGTGTGAGTCCTTAACATTTATCAAAGCTTGTGACTGGACACTAATGTCCTGAACAGACATTAAGGTCTCTTGCCTTGAGTTCCTTGTAGGAATAACTCTCTAGAGAAATAAATAAAAGGAAGAAAATCAGTACTCCAGTTGCTCCCAGCCTTGAGCCATTCAAGCATATAAAAACATACCGAAGCCCCAGCTCTGTTTCCATGCCTAGAAGCACGTTCAGCAGGACCAGTGGATTTTCCAATCTTTGATCCCGCCTTCGATGTTGTCCCAGTGGAAGATGTTCTTCCAAGATCAAAGGTTTCTGCTAAGGAATAACAATTTATTGCAATCACGTAAACCAAAGATAAAATGATAGATTTGTAAAGAGCTACCACTACTAATGGACTAAAAAGAAAACATAAAGTTAGAACATAGCATATAGTGTACCTTGAAGTACCCCATATGATCTCAATCGCTCAACAACTATAGCTAAAGCAGGTCCTTGAATATCTTTCAGGTTCTTGCTCACCTACATTAGAGAGTAGCACAATAAAAAGAAAGACATAGCAAGCAACTAATTGGTGTAAACAAGCAGAAAGAGCTTAAAATTATTTACAGCTCACATACCATCTCCTGCCCACACACTCTAAGAAGTTCTCCAAAGCATGCTTCTGCTGCTTTCCGAACATCAGCAGATTTGTCCTAATACACAAAATGTAATCGATTTAGTGCAAGATATAGACAATAAGGTCAAGTAAAAGGAGGCAGAGAATATACGCCAGAAACTGACGATTAGGGCAAGAGCCATCAATTTACCGTCATAGCAGATGCAACAGGCTTTAGAAGGTGTACAGCATCAGGAAATTCTTTCATTCCAGTCAGTTGTTTGGACAACCAATCAAAGAGATCTTTGCGGCCCTCCGCACCAAGTTTGGCATCAGTTAGTGCACCAGTAATGTAAGGCACCTACAATAACATGATTGTCAATGAGTTGAACAATGCAAAAAAAAACTAGAACATACAACAGAACTTGAGATAGAGACCATTTTATCAAGATGAACAGCAGCAAGCCAAGAATCTAATGTATTCAAAGTGCACTCTCTCATGTGCTTTTTATTGTCACCAAGACATTTCAGTATGTCCGACAGAATCCCCTGCAATGAAGAATATAATTGAATAATCAATAACAAGAAAAAGACTGACACACCAAAATTGAGATTCTGATCAGAATGAACCTTGCTCGACTTCTCAACTGCTAGTCCCATAGCTGAAGCAACACCACCAACAGTTGACAAAGTTGCTATGACTAAATTCTTGTTGCTGTCACATAGACGGCCCCTAAGAGCACCAAATAACTCTCCTGCACAATTAAGGGAAGAAATATGAAGTGGCATTCATACGCACACAAGTACAAGTGCAAGATACCACTCACAAAACAATAAGAACACCATACCAGTTCCAGTAGGTTGAATGCGCTTATTGGCCTCTTCCAATATCTTATTTACAGTTTCAATAGATTCTAAGCGGGCCTGAAACGGGAAACAAGAATTATAGCAGAACTACTAAGACAGAAATTGCTGATAACATCAATAACATAGCGCGTACCTTCCAGTCAGAACTTTCCAGTCCCTTGAGCAAAGCAGGAGTTATTTTTCCACTAATGTCTTCACGAGGAAGACTATCTAGCCCACCGCTAGACAATGATGGGGCATCTGATGCCTTCACAGTCTTCTTTGGGGCTACAGATGCACCCTACATACGGGGAAAAAGTTAAAGGCACAACTAACAAGGACTAGAAATGTCGAAGGCAATCAATCATACCTCAAATGGATTTTTGTCATATTCTGCATCAAGTGCACTAATAAGAGCAGGTTTTACATCAGACAAGAACCCTTTGATATCTGTAATTACAATAAGTAAGTTTCAGCATTAGCCATAATCTAAAAGGCACATAAGAATTATCCAAGAAGACAGCTCACCTGGACCAACAAACTTGTGTAAAGCACCAATAAGTTTAATGGTTGCGTTTCTTGTGGCAGCGGCGCTGGATTGTAAGCCAGTATCTTTGCAGAAATCAATTAAATCCTGTAGGAAAGATATCCATTTTTTTAGATTAAGCCACCCTACTGTGAATCAATCATGAGTGGAGTCAGAAGTTTACAAGCTCAGAATACCTTTAGTTTAAGAAGTGAAACACCAAAGTCATCAACTGCGGTAACCATCCACAATATGCCCTCACTAAGAACCTTAGGGTTCTTGTGCTCTTTCATAATTTTATAAAGCTAAAATAAAGCAGATCAAAAAAGTATTAGCTGAGTAACATGCAAGTATAGACAAATCGTATTTCAAAAGCTTAATCCAGATATCATATTTCCTA